>JAPYYV010001063.1:0-26333 GCA_030522625.1 Copidosoma aretas
CATATTCAAATATTATCTACGCTATAAAGTATGAATCAGATTAGTCTCAACCTGCTACGAGTAAACACCTATTTGCTCGAGCAACCGCTGTTATACACTAATACGCTATACTCAAATTAAACGCTACTAAATTCTAAACCGCTACAACAACAAGTTTTCTTTTTCAACCAAGTCTTTTCCTCCGTAAGTTCCTGAACTAAATAAATAAAGATCACCACGTTTGGCAAGTGCTCGGCTTGACTGGAACAATTTGTTTACACACAGGTGGATTATTTTCCAAATATATCAATACTTTTTTAAAAAGCAATCAAGAAGTAAGCGGGTGGCCTAGTACGGTGAAAACTGTAAACAATATAATACAATACATTCGTAATAACGAAAGAGTGGAGGGTATTAAATTAGACATTAATGCAATTTAAAAAAAAAACCGGGCTGCAATCCGTCGCAAAATTGTGATTAAATTCTTTTTAGGGTAAATTGGGACAATGTGGTAATCTACCTCAGATTAGCGTTGTTAATGAGTATGAGGAATCATTGAAGATATTACTTGACAGTGAAAAAAGTGTGGAGCACTGCCTACCCGCAAACGATAGATTCATGTATTTAACATGGCAGTACAAAGAGGAAGCAGGGCTATTTTCACCCTGCACGAACGTCGCAATAGCTGCATACACAACGGCACATGCGCGCTTGAAATTGTACTTTTACTTGGAGAAACTCGGTGAAAGGGTGTTGTATCACGATACAGATTCCGTAATATTTACGTCTAACGACTTAGACTCTGATGAATATCAACCACCTACGAAGTCGTTGTTAGTACAGTTTACGGACGAATTCAAAACGTATGGTGATGGTTCTTACATGGATACTTTCGTCTCTGGAGTGCCCAAATTTTATGCATACCGTGTTTGGACCCTACATGGAGAGTTTTACGATACGTGCAAAGTCAAGGGGATTAAATTAAACTATGAAAACTTATTAAAAATAAACTTTAATTTAATTATTGATATGATTAACTGTTGGAGTAAAAGTAACGCAGATCCTGACGATGAACATGAAATAAAAATTAAAAATACAATGATACGGAAAACAAATATGCATTAGGTTGTAACACGCGATGAAGATAAAACTTGCAAAATAGTGCTGAAAAAGCGCCGCTTCCTTTCAAAAACATTATCGTACCCTTTAGGTAAAAAAAAAAAGAAAAAAGTAAAAATAAATATATATACAAATAAAACATGAACTATTCTCATACACATTCCAATTTGAAAAAAAAAATTTTTTCTTTTTCTTATAGATACAGTGCACGAAATCAAATTTAGAAAATAAAAAAAAAATGTTTTTATTTTTGTTTTAGAAATGATTCGTAGCATCAAAAAGGTTTGCCATGTAGAGGTGTGCAACTGTAGCACAGATCACTGTCGCATACCAACATGCGATTTCTATCCTGATTACAAAACGACATTTCAAGGTTTAGCTTGTCGCACATTGTTAAACACATTAGTTAAACTTAAATTTGAGGATCACGAAGATGCCTAAAACGAAGTGTATAAACAGTTTTTTAACTTAAAAAAAGTTTTGCTTATATCATTAACTTATGTAGAATTGCATGGTTATTTTGTACCGTTAAATTCAGTAGACCTTAGGAGAAATTTAGGATCACCAAAAATATACAAGTATAGCAGAAGTACTCTAACTAAACACAAGTTTTTCAGGCTGACATTACCGGAATTCTTGTTTTTAATAGACACAAATCGTATATCGAGAATAGATTTCAATGATAAGAACTATGCAAAAACTGAAGAGGATAATAATATAGTAACCATTAAATGTCGAGCCGGGCACATTATAAAAATATTTGATTGTAATAAATGGGTTAGTAGAACATGCGATCCTCGTCAAATATATCCATAAATAAAAAATTATATGATTCTTGTTTTGATCTAACTAGTTGTGATCAAGGAAAAAAATAGTATTTGTTTGTTTTAGATCTTATGAGAATGATTCGAGAACAACGTAGAGTCAAAATGTAAATGTACTGAAAAAACCTGTAAAGTCCCTCATTGTAATCGTTTTGCAGACTGTTGTAAAAATTTGCAACGATTACCATGGCATTCGCTATTTCACTCGCTGATAAAATTAAAAAAACAAAAAAAAATTCGGCATGCCAAGTATTGTATGACCTCTTGTACAAAATTGGAAAAATTACAAATACTTTATTTCATGTTGATTTTACAGGATATTATGATTTCTCAAATATTATTGACTTTGAACCTTACTATATGTCAAAACAATGTCAGAAAGTAAAAGATATTTCTATTGTTGAAATTTTGTACATCGTAGAGGAAAATGCGATAAGCGATATAAAGATTATAGATGAATCAAATAACTTATGTACATCTCAAGATTTTTTCAATCACTTAAACGATTTTAATATTTAGGTTATACGTTCATTAAGAATGTAATAAGAAAGAGTTTGTAATAGATATAATTTTTGTAATTTTTCGGTTATACGTTTATAAAGAATGTAACAAGAATGAGTTTGTAATAGAAATAATTTAATTAACCAACGAATCATATAAAACGTATTAAATTTTATAGAAAGATCTTTTCAATGGTACATATTAATAAACATAACCTCTGATGTAACTGTATCTATTATTTACCCTGCACTTTTTCCATTTATCAATTATCTCTAATAATCTTTGATATATATTGTTATTAAAATCCTCTACAATAACTGTTATGGTAGTAAATGTTAAAATTTGACATAACTTTTTTTATACCGATAGCTTTGTTGATGGTTACTGTTGGTGAGTATTGTAATGGTAAGTAATAAGAGTTGGGAACGAATAATTACACAGAGCGGCCAGGTGTCGCTACCTCTGATAAAGAGAAGTTGTAAATACGGGTTGCAGCGCGTTATTTGTTCAGTATTTTACGATGTGGAAAAGTAATAAGAACGAAAAAGGAGCTCCAGAGGAGAAGGAGCCCCTTATCAAGATAGAGGACAAGGAGGAAAGGAATCGGTCTTTTTTTGCATCATTTAGAAATAACACCACCGATCGATATTCATCAAACGAAAAATCTTTTTCCGAGAAAAAAGTTATAAGAGAGTGTAGTATTTGACAAGACGGATCTTATTAGAGATATTCAAGGATTTTACGACGCTAAAAGACATTTTATTATAAAAGAAGTTGCAGTCGTATCATTACAAGAAAACATCGTCGAGCATTGGCTGATAAAAGCACCTTGCACTTTCGATGATTTACCCTGCGACGTAAGAAACTATAATAACCAGCACACACTGGAAGTGCACGGGATCGAATGGTATGATGCTGATATCACAATAATTTATTTAAAATACTATCTTGTTGCTCTAACTAAAAACTTTAAAAGAGTTTGTGTACGCGGTAATGATGAAGCCAACTGTATTAGTTCGATATTAGCACGCAAGGTTCATGATATCTCACATTCCGTCATTCCCTTAAAAAACATGAAAGAAAGAAAAAATTCTCCACCCATATGTCTCACACAAGCGCAAAATCATTTTAAAGGCAAAAATCTATTTTGTGCGTTGCATAGAGCGCACATATTAAAAGAATGGTTCATCAAAACTTTATCCACAGAAATACCATCGCAGGACAGTGATGCATATTATAATGCATACGAACACCTCAAATGCAAGATGCAACACCAAGCATGGATGAGTTGTTATGACGTAGCAGATAGTTCTCTTATAAAGAAAACTGATATAATTCAACATGTATTTTTCAAAACAATGTTATTAGAAATAAATCGTGTGAACTAATATTTTGCTTTTTCATTCCTATCTCCTATCCATAAATTATTTATACTTTTGACTAAATTATCAATATTATTATATATTATTATATATTTGAAAAACAATGTAAAAATGCAAATGCAAACCCTCGATAGCTCAAGATAAACCAACGATCTCATGCCTATGACACCGTTAATCAACTGAGCTATCAAGGGTTTGCATCTTTCAAAACTTAAAGAAGAGCTACCACTTGTAACTATTATTAGTGGCTCTGTAAGTATTTCGCATGCACTCGATAATCAATACCAGGTAGATCATTCCTGTTTATACCCGCTGTTCTCCTTTAAGATACCCAAGATAATACTTAAGAAAGGAAGAGAGAGAGCGTAGCTATGCTGGTAGAGTCAAACCAGCTGTCCGCATTGGGCAACAAATTAATTTTCCCGAGGGTATGCCGAAACCTGAGGATTATTCAAACGATCCTCATCTTAAAAAACTTTTAATCATCGATGATTTGATGCGCGAGTCTTCGAATAACGTTGTTGTCGATCTATTTACAAAGAGCGGCCATCACAAAAATATTGGCGTGATGTTTATAACGCAGAATATTGTTGTTAAGTCTACTCATTCGCGAGATATTAGTCTTAACACTTCGTACATCGTCCTATTCAAAGACCCGCGCCATCGTGCACACATAGAACATTCGGCTAGCCAGTTGTTCCCCGAAAATTCTAAGTTCATTCAGCAGTCATATCAAGATGCAACCGCGAAAGGGCTCGGATATCTTATGGTTGACTGTAAGCAAGATGCTTTGGACGAATTTCGATTTCGAACATGTATATTTCCAGACGACGAGTATCAATACGTTTACCTGCCAAAATATGCAACTAGTACATTCGCACACCTAGAATAGGTTAGCATAAAATAAAGAGTAATGATGTGCATCTGTTAGTATGCTTTGAACTATGAAACCGTCTGCATCGCAAAGCTGGCGGGCTAATCAAACCCGTCAGCATGTCGACGAAGCTCCTTTCGAAAAAAAGTACATTGCAACTTTAGAAGCCCTAGCTAATCTTAATAAAGAAGTGAGAGCTGCAATGTTGAAAAAAGCTGACAATAACTTAATCGACTGTTTGTACAAGTGTGTGTTGAACATACTAAAAGGTGTTGTTTCTCTAAAAAATAGTCAGAATAAAAATAAAAAAAAAATAAAAAGTGTTTTAAGACAATCAATAGTTTAAAATAAAAATAAAAATTCGTGGAAATACTAGAAAAAAATTATAGTTTAACGGGGCAATGGTTTCTTGACATTCATATGACAACCTATTATAAGTGAAATAATATCGAGAATACTGTAATACAACAAAATGGACACAGCGAAAAAAATAATTTTACTCTCTAAAGATCAGTTCGAAAGAATCAAGAGAAAAATTACTCACGGTGGATCGAACGACGACATTATTGCTGCAAACCATTTTTTTACACAACCAGTTTTGCAAACTACACCAGTATATAACGCACACGTAGCGAGAAACATTTAGTTGAACCGAGACAGCCTCGTTCAATACATCGTAGGAGTAAAAATAAATACAAAATGGGAGACTACGTATGTATAAGTCGTGGAAAAAACGTATTTGAGAAAGGCGGTGTAAAAACTTGGAGCGAAGAAATGTTTAAAATTATTCGTACATCGACAAGACAAAATATATTTGTGTACGAGTTGAGTGATTTAGATGACGAAAAATTGAAGGATTTTTTTACACTCAAGAACTTACACCTATTCATAAAGAACGAGTGAGTGAGCAGGTGCACAAAATTGACAAGATAATAACAAGTAAAGGAAAAGGGGAAAACAGACAATATCTTGTAAGCTGGACCGGATATCCCGATAAATTCAACTCTTGGGTAGCTGCAAGGGATTTAAACAAAAATGTTTCATAACGAGTTTACAATAACTTTACCTAGCAATAGCAGTATGAGATTTTTTCCGAGTAATACAACAAAAAATTTTCTACACAGTTGCCTAGAGAAATCATGCTCCATGGAAAGTGAGAAGTTGGAATTTCGGAGATTTACGTGCCATGCACTATTTTACATACAAGTCAAAAATACGCAGTGATAAGCGAGCCTGGTGCAGAAAAAAAAGAGTTGTATCCAACATGGTACATATGACACTGCAAGTAGTTTATGCGAAATTATAAACAAAAAATGTAAAGAATATTACCATAAAGACAAGGCCTGTCAGCAGTTGATTCATGATCTGTAAGGCGGATTCGTA
Organism: Copidosoma aretas; assembly: GCA_030522625.1. Lineage (NCBI taxonomy): Eukaryota > Metazoa > Arthropoda > Insecta > Hymenoptera > Encyrtidae > Copidosoma > Copidosoma aretas. The sequence continues at coordinate 6,063 of JAPYYV010001063.1, forward strand.
TATATAGGCTTTCCAATCACAGGACCTGGACGTAAAAGAACATGCGGAAAAACTCCTGTCATATCAGATGTAATAAAACGTATTTTATGATTCGACAATGATACTGTAGAAATTCCGCGTGAACGTGCCCAAAAAAGAGACGATTACTTGTTGTGATTTCAGGGTAAACAACCAGCGAGTTTGTCGAGAGGTATACTCCACCTTTATACTTACGCCTACTTGATAACAGATTTCATATAATCGACATCGATGTAAGAGATCAATTAGGCAAAACAATAACATTCTAGTTTGGGACACTGACCGTGGAGTTACATTTTAGAAAAGTATTCTTTTAAACAAGGCGTAACATGACTTATTACGACTGATACCATCCTCAGTACGGTGGCGGAAGAGGCGTTAGACATGTGTTTGCAGGGGCGTATAGGCAGAGAGGACACTGGTTAGGGTCTTTTTTTACTGGATTATTTCGAAGTGCTATACCGTATATGATGAAAGGAGCCCGCGTTATTGGGGAAGAAGCTTTACGTGCTGGAGTAGATATAATCGATGATGTGGGTAAAAGTAATATGCCGTTCAGAGAGGCGTTTAAAAATCGTATGAACGAGTCAGGTAAAAATTTGAAACGCAAAGCCGCAGATAAAGTTGTTCATCTGATGGAAGGTTCGGGATGTAATGCTTTACCATGCAAGAAGAGAGCACAGTCTCGTCGCAGAAGTGTTAGAGGAAACAACTCGGTAAACAGTGTAAAAAAAAAAAAAAAATCGTTTAAGAGTAGCAAAATGGTACGTAGGCGCACGAAGGAAAAATAAAAAAAAGTGTAAAAAGATAAAATCAAATGAAAAAGTGAAAACTACCGTCCGTAAAGGAAAAACACAAAAAGGAGGAAGAATGAAAAATTAAAAGAAATAGACATTTTTGGATAACATCAATGTCTTTTTTACATAGGTATACCGATCCTTGTCTAAAGAGCGAATTGGATTTATTGTCCGTTCCTCTAAAGCAGACAGCATTAAAAGCTACTCGATGGGTGCATTACAAACCTGTTTCGTCGTTAAGCGACGAGAGTTCTACAGAGTTTGTTAAAAGTTCTCAAAACGAAGATTACATGAATCTTGCTCATACGCTGCTCAGAGAAGATGTAAAATTTACACCTGACGACGAGGCTGGGGATGCTCTTGTAGCACCTGTGAACAATTATTTGCACTCAATATTCAACCAAGTCGACGTGTAAAATAATGAAAAACTTGTGACACCTCCTAATAGTGCATACCCATACAGAGCGTATATTGAAATGCTTTTAAACTACGGACTGACGGCAAAAGCGTCGCATTTATCAACGGCTCTGTGTGAGAGCGATGTTGCTGGAGAAATGGATGATTTACCTGGATCGGACAAAAATTCGGCACTTGTTAGACGGCAAGAATATTTGAAAGATAAAAAGCCCTAGGATTTTACAGAGCATTTACACTGGGATGTAATTAATCAGGACAAATTAATCCTGAACGGTATCGAAGTTCGTTTGCGTTTAGCACGTGCAAAAGATGAATTTTGCCTTATGGATGCATCAACAAAAATTTATTTTGTCAGTATCACCGAGGCCACACTTCTTGATCGTCGAGTAAAGGTTAGCCCTACTGTATAGATCGCACACGCAAGAACTCTGGAAAACACCACAGCAAAATATCCCATTACACGTGTCGAAGTTAAATCAGCAGTGATTGTTTAGATAATGTTATTCTTGGCCAACATCCGATAAGAATTATTTTAGGTTTTGTGGATAACAAAGCATTTAACGGAGATCAAAAATTAAATCCTTTTAACTTTTAACGTTATTCTATAAATTTTTTGTCGTTATACGTCGACAGTGTGCAAGTACCGAGTAAGCCGCTACAACCAACTTTCACAGGAGCATCATAAATGTTTGTACAAGCATATCATACTTTATTTTCCGGGACCGGCATCTACTACATGAACGAAGGAAATAACATTTACAGAAAAGATTATCCCAAGTGATATCGTCTGTTTGCATTCGATCTAACGCCAGATCTCTCGTCACATTTTGCAAGCCATTAGAATTTAGTAAAAAACGGCACGGTGCAAATCGAAGTGCGCTTCGAGATACCGCTCACGACAACTATAAATTGTGTTTTGTACGCGAAATACGATAATATTTTGGAAATAGATTAAAATCATCAAGTAGTTGTGAATTTCATCTCATAAATGGATTTGGTACAATTACGCGGAGCTCAGCGTTGTGTCCCTGCTGTAACACTGGATGTATTCCCATCGGATCAACTGCCTTTCTCTTGGACTAGACCGTGCGCTCTTGTAGTTAATACAGACGCAAGTTCTGAACAAGGTGCACATTGGATAGCTATATATATTGACACCGATGGTAACGGAGTGCACTTTGACAGCTATGGATTACCACCCTTAATCTCACATCATATCGATCTACTCAGAAGAAACTGTAAGACTTATATATGGAATATGCAGCAACTACAAGATATCGATTCAAGAGTGTGCGGCAATCATTGTATTGACATTATTTTTTTTTAATTGTAACGATTATTCTTTGGATATATTTAGTTCCTTTTTTTCATCGGATACTATTAATAATGATAGAATGGCTGTAACATTTTTAATCCGAATTACTAGAAGTAAGAAATTTAATAATAGACATGTTGTAAATAATTTATGTATTTAAATTATTAAATCTAAGCATAACATTTCATATCTTTTTTTGGAGTTGATTACTTTCTTTTTGAAAATATTTGTTAAAGAAATGCATATGAAATTATAAATCTTACTGTATACTACTTGGGTGTCTTACAATACCAGGATGACGACGATGAATAGCAGCAGCACTGGTCGATGATGGCGATGTGTAGCAGCAGCGGTGTGCAACAACAACAAGGAGCAGCAGCACTGGTGAACGATAACGATGAGCAGCTGCAGCGGTGAACCGAAGGGCCCGGGAAAAATCTCGTCATCTCCTGCGGTATGCGAGTTACAAATGACACGCGAGTGCGGAAAGCGCTCATGTCTACTCCGAACATAACCCCCACCATACACGCATGTCTACTCTGATAGTTACCCCTACCAGCGCACGGTTCGGAGTAGCAACAGTAAAGCTAATAAAACGAGGGCTTTCGCACAAATTAGGCTTGTTCATCAGCAAAAAGAAAAATGGGTTACGCCAAAACAGTCTTCCAGTTCTTGCGTTAGCAACAGTGTCGAGAGCAAAGGACTGCAGCTCGTAAAGCTAACCTTGCAGCTGCACCACGACCACCGACACCACCACCACGACCACTGACACCGCCACCACGACCACCGACAACGCCACCAGGACCATCGACAACTCCTCCACAGCCGCCAACACCGCTGTGAGCTGCATCGCCGCCTAACTTTCCTCTTTATTCGCCACAACATATTTTTAATACAGAGGAGAAGGCTGCAAAGTCTGCAGCTCGCAAGGCTAGGAGAGCTGCGGAAGTAGCCGATAGGAAGGCAGTCAGGGAGTCTGACGCCATACTCTGCATAGTGCAGTAGTCTGAGCGCGGTGTGTAAAAACAATCAGCCCTTTCGAGGGCTAACAATTGTTAAACGTGAAATTGCTATTCACTTCAGACAAGAAAAATCTCGTGATAAAAGATTGATTGTCTTTTGTGTTGGCCTTGGGTCATTTATTACTGTAACTTTAGTATTCCCTATTAAATCTTTTATGTGAGTTTTTTTAAACCTGTGGAACCGTTTTCATTACTGACTTAGTCAGCACGGTATTACACTGAAGAGTCAGGAACTATTGCAGTGATAATAGGACATGTAGAGAAAAAATCCCATAGTTGTCCCGCCAGTGGACGAAGCGGGGAATTGAACCCTCCATGCAGAAGGCAAACGCTCTACTACTGTGCCACTGGTAGCTCTGCCTTTTTATTCGTTTTGTAATTGTTAGAGATTGGTCAAGAGCTGGTGAATTTGAAAATAAGATTTTGAAACATGAATATAAAGTGATATCAATTTGCGGATTGAATGAGGATTATAACGATATGTTACAAAACAATCTAATAATTTTTTTTTTTATATAAATCTTGAAAATAATCAAGTTTGACTAAACTTTGGATTTGGTACGCCGAACGCGCAGAGGGCGGAGCCCCCTAGTAATTTGAAAAATCAGAAAGAATGAAAGGGCCCCTCCCCGCTCATTACTTGTCAGGCTCGACCCGTTTTGTATTAGTAGATACACAATGCTTTCACCTCTCCATGATCCCTTTTTTCATTTGCGTTTATTTTTAAATTTTTAACATACATTATTATAAATTTTATCAATTTAGAGTAAGCTTTGAAGTCATTTGCTTAATATCTTGACGTTTCGCATCGCACATTGATAGTGGACCGGACAAACATGATTAGAGCAGAACACTTTTTCCTCCTTCTCCTCGAGTAATGTATTCAGCGATGGACAGCCGTATTCCTCCCAATTGTGTATGTCTCTTTAAGAAAAATACATAAAATTAAACTTCAATGAAGGTTATCGTACTGGATATCTCCAGATCTCTAAAGTAGGCCGTGATACTTAATTCCGAGCCACCGAACCTAAAACCGATTTTCTCTTTATAGCTTCGTCCAAGGATACAGTGGCTTAAGAAAAAATACTAACTCTTTGAAATCAATTTTAATTTCTACAATAGCCAGCTGCTTAAAAATAAAACCCTTTTCATGAATGCTGAAGCCTTGAACGTCAATGATAAACTTTTTTATGATAACTTCTTTAGTCAGACGATGAGTGAAAAATGATATCTGTTGCTAACCAAGCCCCTTAATATACTTTAAGTAAAAACGTTCTCCCCTATATGTTCAATCTGCTGTAGCCGCAAGGTCACAATCGACCAATCAGAACATATTCTTAACTTTTACCCCTTACTACCACCTTCATGTCTCTCGCGCCGCATTTCCATCCATAAAAGGACTCTGGTATGAAAGCAACTCATTCTGTTCTCAAGTAAAGGTCCAAATAGGACTAAACTTAAATAACAGAAGTACTCAGTTGTTTCAAAGTCATTCGATCGCGCTTGGTTATCACCGAGGCTGCTGCCCATTTACAAAAGTTTTCAAAGTATGGGTATATTACTCTGCAAAAAGCCGATATTTTTAGACTACAAGAAATTTTTACAGTATCAGACAAACAAAAAGTTCAGGCTGCTATAGCTTTGACAAAAACAGTAGTAAAACTACTTTGCGATCGCTTAGAAGTTGTAGAATCAGTGTAAGTATTTGAAAATGAACCAAAAGATTCCAAGCAGCCTTAAGTAATACTCAAGCAGAAGTTACCGTAGCAGAAGGAGTGTTTGAAAATGAATCAAGTGCTTTTGTGTCAGATGTTGTAGGCGCTGGTATTGCTGCACCAGCAGTGGAAGAAAACTCTATCACTATAGATGATATTCACAGTGCTTTTGAAAATCGTATCAAAACCGCTGTAATTGCTAATTTGAAACATTTAGATCTTGGAAAGTTTTTGAAAGATGCCAAACGGCAGTTTATAAAGAAAGTACAGTCTGCTCTTCAACAGCATCATAGCTTGAAGATGAATACAAAGAGGAAGAGTGATATACATGATGTGCTTGCTAAACATGTAACCGCACAGAAAAATGATAAACATGTGAATTTACTTCTGATCGAAAGTTACATTTTGAATGTTTATTGGAACCTGTACAGAGTGATGGTGCGTATCAACAGCACAAGGAATTAAGCATTGGATTTTTGATGAAATGCAGTTATGATGATGGGAAATTACAATACAAGAGCTACAGGCAAAGTGGACAAGAAGATACAACACCAGCCAAGTAGTTTGTAAATAACTTCCACTCACTCACCTTGTAATTGCAAGAATTATATAAAAATCCAAGGCCAATATTAAGCTTAACACTAGGAGAAAGAGTCAAGTTTGATAAAGCTCTATGCCACATTTGCAATAAGCCTTTTAACACGAAAGACAAGAAGATTCGAGACCATTTCCATCTTACGGGAAAGTAAGTACTAAGAATATTTTATTATGTGATCATGTTATTTTCATTATAATTCATCGATTTTGTACAATTATTTTCAAATATCGTAACCACGTACTTAACCCATGTAACTTTAATTATCAAGACTCAAAAGTGCTACCAGTCGTTTTTCACAACCTCAGTAATTATAATTTCCATCTCTTTATAAAGGAGCTCGCTACATGCTTTCCCGGACGAGTGCAGCTTCTTCCGCGAACGAAGAAAAATACATATCTTTCACGAAATATGTTAAAGTAACTGACATAAACCTTCGCTTCATCGACTCTTTAAATTTATGGCTCCGTCTCTAGATAAATTATCGTCATACCTAGAAAAGTTCAACATACTGAAGAAAATATTCACCGAGGATGACGAATACACGCATGACCAGAATAATTTGTTGAATAGAAAGGGAGTCTTTCCATACGACTATATCTTTCCTTTTTGCGAGCTCAAAGAAGAGAGTCTTCTTAAGAAAGATGAATTTCACAGCAACTCATGTGAGTCTCATATATCTGACAAAGAGTACGAGTATGCCAAAAACGTTTGGAATGCATTTAGCATCAAGACTCTTGGACAGTACTCTGACTTATATCTTAAGACAGATGTTCTTCTACTGGTTAAAGTGTTGGAAAATTTTAGATACAATTGTCTTAAATCATATGAGCTCAACCCAGCCCACTATTATACAACACCAGGCTTAACATGGGATGTCATGTTAAAGCATACAAAGCTGAATATTAAATTTTCTAAATACAGTATTTCTTAGGTATAAATCTTAATAATTAAATATTTTTATAGATCGAATTATATTTGTTAACGGATATAGATATGGTGATGTTCATAGAACGCGGTATACGGGGAAGAATGAGCCAATGCTGCAAGCGTTCCGCAAAAGCTGATGATTAGTATATAAAAGAAGGCTATCAACATGATGAAGATGAAAAATACCTAATGTATTATGATGTCAACAATTATCATCTCTCTTACAGTGGTTATAAATGGACGCAGAACTTAAGTCAATTAGATATTCTAAATATGGCAGATGATTCCGAGATGGCTACATTCTTGAAGTGGATCTCGAGTAGCCGAAAGCACTCCACGATACTAACAAAGACCTACCTGTCTGTGCTAAGCACATAGCAGCTCCGGTATTAAAGCAGGATAAGCTGATGACTACGCTGCACGACAAAAACCACTAAGTATTCACTATCGTTTCCTGAAACAACTTGTAACTCAAGGTCATAAAATAACTAAAATTCATAGAGTTTTACAATTTCATCAAAAACCATGGCTAAAGGCATACATGAATATTAATAGTTCAAAGCGTGGAAATGCAAAAAATGAGTATGAGAGAATGCAGTATGAGTTATTTAAAACGCGGTCTATAGTAAAACGATGGAGAACGAGAAAAAGGGTATCGATGCAAAGCTTGCCAATAAGTGGGAGGGACAATATGGCGCAGAAGCAGACATCGCATAACTAAATTTCCATAGCTGCGACATATTTGACAAACAACTTGTAGCCATACGGTTGTTACGCAGCGACATTTACATTGAAAAACCAATGTATGTTAGACTGAGTGTCTTGGACCTGTCCAAGACACTTTTATATACATTTCATTATGATTTCATGAAAAAAATAATGGGTGATCAGTGCACACTCTTGTGCGTGGACCCCGATAGTCTTATATACGAGATGACAAACACTTAAATTACATGCATGAAAATATCGCTGAATCCGACAAATCAGACTATACTGCTGATAATGAATTCGACATGCCTCGAGTCAATACAAAAATTGTTGGCTTGATAAATGACAAATACAATGGAAAAATCATGCTGGCATTCGTAGGATTACAAAGTAAAATGTATAGTGTGAGGATCCAAGATCAGAAACCGTTTAAAAACGCCAAAGGCGTCAAAACATACATAGTCAAGGCTACAATAACTTTTGAAGAGTATATTAAGTGCTTACATGAAAAAGCCAGCATGATTCGAGAACAGAGAAATATTAAATCACCTCACCACCAGCTGTTCACTAAAAAAGAAACAAAATCGCGCTAAGCACGAATAACGACAAGCGCTACTTACAATCAGGTAACGCATACCCTGATATGGTGCCACCATAGAATGATGGAGGTGGAAGCAGCCAACGGGAGAACAACAAATGTGGAAGCTGGAGAGGGGTTTGCCACAGTAGAGCCGCCGAAAGAGGCGGGGATAGCTCTATATTAGGCGGTGGCACAACCAGACGATCTAATTCTGTTCTCGAGCAAAGGTCCGAATAAGACTGAAGTTGGCCAACAGAAGCCTCCAAGCAAGCCATCTGCACATACTTTTCCAAACGGAACACTGTATAAAAGGCCTACATACACTTGAAGTGAGTAATAAATTTTGTTACAACGTACACAACACACAGAGACATATCTATGTATATGCTTATCATACATGGAATTTGATTTGTTACAGATGGATCTCACAGCACTCAATAAGATCGCCAACAATGGCTTCATGCTGATTAGAAGACTAACCAGATTGTAGTGGATCAACCATATAGAGTGACTAAGCTGAGGAAGGGTTTGAACCAAAAGTCATCGCTGATTAGAGGAATTTCAAATATTTTTGTCAAACAAACTATCTTCAGCGATCTAATAAAACGAACAGTTCTTTAATGTATTATTGGAAGCAGTAAATAATTTTAAATTGTTTGTTGCATATGATGAAAAAATTTTTAATTTTTCTTACGCCTAATTTTGTGAGTATGAATAAAAAAATAAACCATAGTTTATCTATACATCTTGATTATTTTTTGAATACTCTTTCATTACATTTTATAAATTAACAAAAAAAATTACAATAAATTTACTTATACTTATATTTTACTTCATCAATAAATTTTTTTTCATAATTTATTTTTATTAATACAACTGTTGTAAGTATTGTCGAAGTCCAACCACTTGACAAAAACTTGTTTGCCACGCTTTCGAAGAATCTTCTCCATGCAGTAAACATCTGGATTCTCCGTTTTCTGTAGTTGCGACGTTGGATTTGTTGCTGCTACTCGTATGATTGTAAAAATCTTTGTTATCTATTTTGGCGTATAGCCTTTCTCAAATTCTTGTTTCACATTGCTTACACGCAATTTATCACCGGCTTTGAATTTGGGCTTCAAGTTGATGCTATCACATTTAAATTTTTGTAACACTTGTACATGATTATCTGCAATTACATATTTTGATTTCATACCGGTAGTTCGGTGTTTTCGATTGCTATATGATTTAAGTAATTTTTGTAAAATAAAAGTCCACTGATAGTTGGGCTGAAGACTGAACTTTTTCTACATAGCCTGCTTTAAAGTTCTATTGAATCCTTTACATATGCCTTGACATTGCTGTACGTAGAGTACAACTTCATATTATACTTTTGCATGAGACTGAAAATTTTTGTTATAAACTCTTTGCCACGATCTCTTTGCAAATTTGTTGGAAATTTCCTTTCTGTTATTATAGACTTTATATCTGCAGCCACATCTTTGCCAGTTTTTCTCTTTACGGGCACAGCCCATGCGTACTTGAAAAAAAACATCCATGACTGTAAGCAGAACATCTTTGACCCTTATTTAGACTTATCTGATGATGCACGTACGAATATGCCAATGCTCATTTTGATACTAAGGCCTAATAATCAAACAAACTTAATATATTATATGAGCTTTATTTATGAATTTTACTTATGTGACTTGGATTACCGGATGATGTTTCTGCTATTAATAATCGTAGACGATCGACTAGTTTGTTAGGGTCATCCCAATAAATGTAATCATTTTGTGTGTTTATTCTAGCTATTTTATATGAAGACCTGGACCTACCTTTCTGCTTACTACTCGTTTGGGTAAGATTAAACAACGAAGCGATAACATTATTAAATTTCTTACTGTTGTATGAACGTATAGTATAATTTTCATTGAATATTCTTTTATGCACGCTTGAAGTTTCCATGGTATGCTTGTATTTTTCTACATTGTCTAGAGTCAAGTGAACTTTATCAGAATGCTTTTTTCAAAGCAGTTCCATTAATCCATCAGTTATTGGATAGTTCAGGTGATTTATTTCAATTTGATTATTGTTGAAATGTATGAGTAAATTTCCAATCATACATTGTCCATTTTATTTTCTTATTCCATAAATTCGATCTAATTCTGACTACTTTTTTTCTACTATTTGTAAGTAGGGATTAATGAATAAACTTTTACTCGCATGAAGCTCCACATCATCATCATCATAATCACTCTTTTATACAACTGTATAATTATATTTTTTAGCATCATCTGAAGGAGCAATTTCATCAGTATTACTGCTGGCTGAGTGGAACATTGATGTGTCTAAATATTTATTTTCTTCTTTAATAAACTTCAAAGGATCTCTAGCTGGACAATATTTTGCGGTACAATATTTTCATTTTTCCTTTCGTACATGCTCTTTTGGAGTAGATCAGTAATAGGCTCAAAAGTTTTACCAATCCACTTCTTGAAATTTTCTCTACCTAACTCTATCAATTAGTGCTTGCGTCCAAGAGCTTTTCTCGCCTTTTCAACTTTTTGAACAAGACTTTTTTTTCTCGAATAGCGTTCATGTTGATTGCTTCATGGTTGTCGGGAGACAAATACATACCTAATGAGTATAAGTAATATTTATAGCAAACAAGTCAATTCCATTTCTATATCTACCATTTTCCACATTTTTATCCTTATCTATTGCAACAAACCCATGTTTTCTATTTCCACAACACTTTACACATACTTTTTTGAATTCATTGTAAGTCATATCGGTGTTAACATGATCATTATAGATATGCTTTAAATTTATATCATCTTATCGTAATAGTACTGAAAGGTTCAAATGATCTCTCACTAAATGCTTGGAAACTTGAGCGTATAATTGGCATAGATAGAAACAGTCAACGCTTTTGTGACGTTCCATGCTGAAAAAGGCTCTTATATTATCTTGTTTTTCACAGGCAATATTATTGAATATCATTATGGAGTTGAGTAGTGTATTGATGGGCATACTCAGTCCGTTGGAATGAGTAATAAGAGCTGGGAAGCTATTCGTTTTTCAACAGTTTGACGGACCGCAAAGGATAGCTCTTATCATATCAAGTAACAAATCACTATGGCGTTTTATTTTCCTATCTTGCTCAACAAATTCGTCGAAATTCACAACAGGGAGTATCTTGTTTTGTTCCGAAAAGCTCATGTTGACTGTATACTGACACAACTGACACTGAAACCCAATACTATAAATACTATGCCTTTATACTTTCAGACTTATTAGTCATCTTATCCTACTTATAACAGGAAGTTAAACATTCCATTCTCCAAATTTTTAGTATGTATACGTACTTGGAGAAAACATCTATCACGATAGTTGCGACGAGCTGGCTTGTTAAGTTCATTCACCATTGATTTTTTCTTACGATCCATTCTCTTTAACGTCTAATAAGTAAATGTTGAATTCTTTATTTTTATGCTTTTTTCGAAATAAGCTAGATTAACTGCATTATAATTTTTTACAGGATCAGCAATATTTATAGTCTCCAATTTTGGATATCACATTCTGCATTAGCTGTAACTTTACACCCAACACCAGAATGACAAGGAAGACTGCGGGTACCGTCTTCGGTTTTACCTAGCTCACATCAAAACACATCGATGCTCATTTTCATACGGACGCTATCAGTATATGTCCCAGCCTCACATAACTCCTCAATAATTTACATGATTGCGTTGTTGTGGATGGGTTTTCTGTCCATTGTTTGGCTATAAGCAATCGTAGACGGTCATCTAGCTCATTAGGATCGTCCCAGTGAACATAATCTACTTGCTGAAATTTTTGTGCCACTCTATAACGGGGTAATAATGATCTTCCTTTTTTACTTGTTACAAGACAAAATATGGGAGCGATGATTTTATTAAATTTATTATTATTGTGCGTTCGAATAGCTCCATTTTCGCTGAATCCCTTTCTACGAACACTTGAAGTTTGCAAAAGCTTATATTATTTTTCATAATCATGTATTATGTGAGATCCATCCGGATGTTTTTCCACGAGTAGCTGCATTAATCCAACAGTCATCGAATATTTTAACTCATAATTCCTGATTTGATTATTCTCAAAGTATATTGGTAAATCACCAAGCTTGCACTGTCCATCTTATTTTCTCACTCCATACACTAAATCTAATAAATCTTTTTTATTCTCATCAAGTATTTTAAAGTATGAGTTATCGAAATAATTCTTAATAATACCATTATCATTATCAACAGTTTTATTTTGTAGTGTAACATTTATCTCATCATCATCTTTACTTTGACTGGCTGTAGACTGAAACAACGTTTATTGTCGCTATAACTTTTATTCTTCTTAATTTGCTTAATGCGTAGCTAGCGAGTATTATTAAAATAATTGTTGGTCACAAAATAACTTCCTTAACTCCCTTTCTTTGTGCCGCTATCGTGCAGAGCGGCTCAGTGATTGGCTTGAAAGTTTTACTCAGTACTTTGGCAACCTATCTTTTCCAAACATCAATAGTCCATACTTTTTTTACGGATTATCTTGCCTTCACTGATTGATGAAGTGCATCTTATTCTTGCTGATACATGTTGATGCTTTACAACAGATTTCCACGCGTGGCAAGCCGACTGACGACTACTTGTGGAGCGAGTACGCACTCATACGTGGTAGCTACTATTGGACCATAGTTTTTTCAGTGTATATCATCAATAATCATGATGGAAGTCGGAAAAGCATTATCTTAAAATACTACTGTCTCGTGTTGACTGAACGTAAAGTACTGCAATATTTATAGGCACTAACAGCTTTTTCATAAATTTGTATTTTGGTCGATTAAGCGACTTCGAATGTAGATAAACATTTCCAAATCTTAATATATTAGGATGCACTATTAGAGCTAACAGACTATTGGTTTTGCCGTAATTTGATGGACCACATAATACAGCTTGGATTCTGCCAGAAAGCATTTTACCATGTCTATTGGAGCGATTTTCTTGTTCCACAACAGCATCAAAGTTTAAAACTTTTAATTTTACTGATTGCTCTTTTAATTTCATGTTTACACTGGTTAGATTGTAAATCACAACTTATCCACAGATCAAATAATACGATGGTTATATACTTTGCAATAAGTGGTAACGGAGCATGCGTACACAGTGCTAAGGTAATGTAAATACAACTGTTTTGTTCGATAGTGCTCAGTAGCGATCCAAAGGGATCATACACTGCAAAAGCGGTCGCGGTGTTTCGATTAGGATTATAAATACTATATCAATAGAACTTTACTAACCAGGTTATTAATATTAAGGCCCAGGTACTAAGCTTTTGAAACGCCTCGCTAGGGGTGATCCAGGAATAAATCCGTGGGGTGCGGCGCGCAAGGAGCACGATATAGTTTATTTTCAGAATCAAGAAAACATTGACGATAGAAACTCAGAAGATAGAGTTTTAGCTGAGAGAACTTGGCAAAGAGTCAAAGCCGGGGATTTGAGTATTAGTAAAAAAGCAGCTGCTCTAGCGATAACGAGTGCTATGAAGCTAAACATTAAATGAGGTATGGGTCGGAAAAAGAAAAAGAGCCTAAAGAATAAACTGTGCAATGCCTTGAATGCAGTTATTGAAGCTGCCTCACGGGACATAAACACCAAAAGCAAAGGATACGCAAAGTTATAAGTTCAGTGTTAAAAGGCGCACGTAGTGCAGTTGAGAAAGCAGGCGGTAAAAAAAACGTAAAAATACCACGTATCTTACATATCCCTGCTAAAATATGTGATGCTCTACCCTTGATATCCTTATTCGCAGGCTTAAGTGCAACCGGTGCACCAGCAGGAATTTTAAAAAGCATTAATACAACTATAGCAGCTTAACAGTAACTGCAAGAGAATCAAAGGCATAATAAAAGGATGGAGGATATCGCTTTCGAAAAAGGTCTTAATCTTTGACCAGATAAAACAGGATCGGGTGTTTACTTAAAACTATATGCTGGAAATGTTTAAAAAAAAGATAGATAAAGTAATTATGCCTGATAGAGCTCTAACGTTATCCTGAAACCGCAATACTAAATCATGATGATAAAAATAGGCCTAGAACTCACTAGATAGCATATCAGAAACGTGGTAATAACGTCGTTTACTTTGACAGCTTCGGTAACCTGGAGCCACCTATCGATTTAATTATGTTCTTACAACTCAGACTTACCTATAGCTATTTTCAAGGTTAACGCATTACAGGTTCAGTATTATATCATTACAGGAGCCTACATAAACGGAGAAATAGTTCACACGATTCACAAATTTATTTCAGTTGTACCACCAGGATACAAGATTATCGAAGTTTTTTCTTAAATTATTTATTTACCGATTGTTGGACGTATAATTGATCACATTAAACTACGTATTGTCGATTAGTACGTTGATTTAGTAAATTTTCGTGGAGAGGTTATAACAGTGATGTTGCACATAAAACCATTATCGTAATGGGGATCGTATACAATCATAATAGCTATATAAGCAGCTAATCATGCACTCCAGCGATCAGTTAATGACAAACAGTCAAACTGTCAACACGTCAGCTGAAAAGAAAACTAACGTGTCAAAAAATTCAGTTCCTAAGAAGTCCAGGATTAGAAATAAAAATCCCTGGCAGAGAAAATCTAGTGTGTTCTTATTCTGTTGCGTTAAACATGGAAAAGATTCTAAGTGTACAGTCTCCTATCACCTTTGACGAATAAATCGCGCACTATAAGATTCATGCTCATCAACCATACGCATCTGGAACTTGTAGAAAAAGTGATGAAATGCGTATTTCAATTTAACATCAAGATTCATCTCTGCTACCATTTCACACTTTAGCCCAGCCACGCCGAACAGTAGGCTGAATTGGGTTTTGTTTTTTAATAATAAAATAGTGGCTGCTGTAGTTGACTGATCAAGATAAATCTTTTTGGAGCTTCAACGTAAGATATCACAGAATAGCAGAAAAGTAGTCCAAAAAGAAAATATAATACATTAAAGGGTGAACATAACCACCAAATGCACCCTCCTCGACGCTTTTTTAAGAATATCGTTCTCTTTTAAGCTAATAGCTCCTAGTTTTTACCAAAAAATTATTATTCCAAAGTTTTCTTTGGTCTCTGAGCAATTATCTGACAACATAACTTCAAAATTAAAAATGGAAGATCCAAGATAGCTGCAAAAAATTTTTTTAATTTCAAATTTGTATGACGATCGGGTTATTACTCTAAAACAGTTGAATTTTTATAAATTTAAAGAAATACAATAAAGAATTCATAAATAAAAAGATACATACATACTTCTTAAGAGAACATTGTTAAGAGTTAGTACTTACTGTAACGACTTGCTCTTGACAATGTAAGATTGAAGAATGATGCTCCTCTCCGATTCTACCGGCCTTTTATACCCGTTGTAAGGTGGTGAAAGACCACCGGAGAATGGGGGTTTACTGGTAGGAAAAGTAGGCGGACGTGGGGAGTAAAGATGATACAAGGAGCTGGAAGGGATGTGGAGAACTCAGCCGACAGCACACCAGCCGAGGGATCGGATCTACTGATCTGGCGTGTGTCTCTCGCGTGCGAGGCAACGACTGAGCTCTCCAGTTCTCTCAAGACTGCTTTATATTAAGTGGTGGCTATAAAGGTGTGGATAAAGATTATGGGTAGATGATCGGGATAAAGAGTGGGGTATAAGGTGGCGTAAGAGGTGGAAGTGTAGGGTGTGACCAAAGAGGGTGGTTAAAGCGTGGAGATATATAGTGGGTATAAAGGTAGAGAGTAATAAGTGTATAAGGAGTTTCCTGAAGCTGAAGAGCTCAGTTGACAACGAGCTAGTCAAGAGATCAGATCTCTTTGATCATGGACTACGTCGTTGAAGTTCAGGGCTTTCGTAGGTCCTCAAAAATTTGCATTCCTCAAGAACTTGTTATTTTACCTTTAAAGGACAATGCTCAAACAGCAGTGTTCCATTTCAGTGCTCCATGTAAATGGTTAAAGCTTTTACATAAGGAACGTACTGACAATGCTTGGCTTGAGAGAAACTTCCATGGGATACCCTAGGATTCAGGAAGTACATATTTTACTCGAGTAATTTTCATCGTTCAGTACTTTTTAAAGGATGCGAAAATTATTCATGTTAAGGGATTGGAGAAGAAAAACTGGCTTAAGGTGTTGCTATCGGCGCGGTAAGTACTGTGTGAAAATTATTCTCCAAATTCGAATAATCTATGCATCGCTTTGTATGTTTCAGTCATGTTTTTAATGACGAAGACCTAGGATGTCCCGCTATCAGCAAGATAAATGACAGGTACGGAGCAAGTGTTAAACATCACTTATGCACAAGACCTGTTTGTGCTTTTAAAAATGCTTTTGCTCTAAGAAACTGGCTGCTCCCTTTGATAGATACAGTGGATACAATAAATGATGGTTTACTCGACTCTGATGATGATGATTTGTAAAATATTTAAAAAATAAATTAGAAAAGAAAGATCAAAGGAGGAGAAAATGTATGGTTGTTTTTCACTGGTAGAAGCAGGTTAGGCTCCTACCACATTTTTTTAAAGTTCAATTTACACGTGATATTACCATCTATTCAGATACTTACTATATCTATAAAACTCCAATGCATTATACTTCTAAACTTATTTGTACTAGCAAAGGTTTGAAATGCAGTTCTTAGACTTTCCCAGTGCCTCAAACTTTCAATAAATCCTGTTGAAGCTTTCAAAAAATCCCTATTTGCATGTACACATACAGCACATATTATCGACACGTGTAAACAGCTTATTAATAATTAAATTCTCACAATTATTAATTAACCATTCGAATAATAACTACATTCTATCACGTTTTAACTTGCAGATTTACCATTTAACCAATGTAAAGTTAGTCTCATAATTTTTACTCTTTACTGATTAAAAGTATTCTTAAATGAAACATGATTAATCTATTCAAACATCAAACTAAAATTCATTATGATAATAGATAAAAGTTAAAAGCAATAATATTTATTTTAACAGTCAGTTTAAGAAACCTAATATTAACATCTAGCCAAATAGATCAATGATACCGAAAGGTGAACAGACAGTCTACTATTTTTATCATTTAAAGAAATACAAGGAAGGAATAAATGAAGTATAGTAGTTGATATTAAAGAAGATAAGAACTTTTTTTTTTTAATCAATATTACTAAAAAAATCACAAATCGAAATAATTGTAAACTCATATTTTAAGTGTTACATTACTTATATTTTTTCTTTTTTGAAACTAATCGAGGACGAGTTTGTTTTCTCTTATAAGGATCTTGCTGTGGTGCTGTAATCATATCAATAGTTCGTTTTCTTTGAAGTTTATTATCCTAAAACTAACAAAATCATATTTATGTATGCAGTGATATAATTAACAGTCATTGTAATCATAAAAACTCACATCAACATGTTGCAGTGGACGTCATCGTTGTTGTTGAACAGACTGCAGCTGCTGCAGAGGCTGCTGCACAAACTGAAGATCCTGTAGAGGCTGCTGGACAGGCTGCAGCTGCTATGGACACTGCTGTAAAGGCTGCAGCTCCTGTAGAGGCTTCAGCTCCTGTATAGGCAGCTGGACAAACTGCAGCTGCTGTTTAGACTGCAGCTCCAGTTGAACTTGCAACAATGTATATGAATGAAAGTCAACTAATGATTTTTAAAGTTAGGTATAATAGCGAAATCAACTTACTGAATATCTGAATGTTGGTAAATCAACAGCTTGTTTGTTTTTATTCAATCTAGGATCGTTCTTAAAAAATTCAGCGGCAACAGTGCCATGCTTAACTTTGAAAAATAAAGAATATTAAAATTCTTTAACTATTATTAATAAGAAAAAGTTTTACCTTTGTTATTATTTGTTATTTACGTAATTGTTCCCCTCTTTCCAATTTTACGTATGGATCTTCATATTCAACAGGAAGCTAAAATTTACAATTGTACATAGAATAATTATTCTTAAATGGGTCTATGAGTCAAATATTTTATCAGAATAAAACTCTATCTATTTTAAAAAAGATATCTTGAGTTACTACTTTGAAGCTATTATACCTATCTTAAGGTGGCTCATCACGATGGTGCCGTATCAAGCAGGGGCACTATGAGGGATTTACATAAATTCAAGATTTACGGAATACAAACGAATAAAAATGCAGTAAGTGCTTACTATCA
The DNA here is from genome assembly GCA_030522625.1 of Copidosoma aretas. Classification (NCBI taxonomy): domain Eukaryota; kingdom Metazoa; phylum Arthropoda; class Insecta; order Hymenoptera; family Encyrtidae; genus Copidosoma; species Copidosoma aretas. Next base: position 24,387 of record JAPYYV010001063.1, read on the forward strand.
TGTCTTGTCCATTATGCATGAGCAACAAAACTTGCAAAAACTAGGTATTTAGAAAACTTGCTTTTTATCAAGGTACTTAATTAATGAGGTTACCTCCGGTTTGGACTTTCAACTCTTTATATCTTTTTTTTCGATCAGCAATCTTCGACTTTCGCGATTTCATTAGAAAGAGGATTATTTCAACTACCTGATTTCAGTTTTTCTAGCATGTGGCCTAAATTTTCGCCGAAAAAAGCTACGACTTTCAGTACAATGTGCAAAATTCTCCATTAGACCTATGTAAAAATATCGAATTTCAAATGAATTTGGCTTCCTCATAGAGGAAGCTTTGTATCAGTAAAAAATTCTTTTTCCAGAAATACGTTGAAAATGTTTTATATAGTGTCTAAAATGAAAAAATACCATTTTTGAAAAAAGTCTGTCTGTGTGTGTGTATGTAATCAGTCATATCGCAAGAACCCAACGGTAGATTTTAATGATTCTGGGATGAAATTTTCGTTTTCTTATCCTTATGGTAGCTAGGAAAAAAAATTAAGTTTTACACCTTATGAATGTTTTTATAACGATTTTTATGGTCAACTAACGGTTTTCTTTACTTTTTTAAGGGTTAAAAAATCTGATTTGAAATTTGAAATAGTAACATCCGATAAAGCTTTAAAGAGGCTTTTTTTTTATTTTGACGCATCTTCATGAGTTATTATGTTTGGTTTTTATTTAATAAATACGAAAATACTTGTGAAAATCAGTTATAATTCTGTAAAAAATTGAAAAGTTGTGATAGTTAAAGTATTTACATGGTTTTTTTTTTTCCTCTCAATTAGCTAGGAAAAAATTTAAGTTTTATACTTCATTCAAGTTTTTATAACGATTTTTTTTATTGGAAAACGGTTTTTTTACTTTTTTAAAAGTAAAAAAACCTTATTTAGATTTCTAAATAATAAGATCCCATACAGCTTTCAAAAATCTTCATTTTGTATGTTGAATCGTCCTAATATGTTATTTTTACTGAGATTTTTGTGGAAAATCAGTCATATTCCTGTAAACAACTTAAAGAATTGTGATGATAATAAGATTTATTTACATTTTCATTCATTCTTCCAGTTGTCCAAATGGTTTTTTCGAATTTTTCAAGTGAAATTTTTTTTTTCTAAATTAATAGTAATGAGATCTAAATATGAGATTTAAAAAATTCAAAATTCGGTTTTGCGTCGAAGTAGCTTAGCATTTGTTTACTAGTAGTCAGATCTCAGGATTTCCTTGACTGACTCTGATGAACCTCGATTTATTTTTATTCTTTGATAATGATCAATGTAAAATGTTTATTTCAAAAACTGAGAACTGCAAAATGTTTTATTTTATCGAATGATTCCTTTTGCTTCCTCATAGAGAACATATTAAATTTGTTTCAAAAGCTGAATATCCTGTCGACAAGCAGACACTTCTTGTTCACTTACCTGTTGTCAGCACTGGCTGTGCTCACAAAGTCAAGCTCTTAAATACGTCTTAAATAAGTCTTATTCCATACTTCAAGTACCGATGATAAGTGATGAGTTTGACTTTCGGAACTCAGCTATTATTGAGTTGTTGACTCTGCGGACTAACCCTCTAACCTAACGAGTACGCAGCGCCACTTTTGATTTTTCTCGAGTGCCTACGTTTGAGGAGTGAATCGTTGTTCGAAATTTTCATTATGTGAGATAGAATATTACAGTCACTAATTAATTTAAAATTACGATAGCAGTATTAAACAACAATAATACTTATGTCGACTGTAAATGATAAAATACGACAAATATTTTTATTAGTCTTACAGTCAAATTAATGAACAAACATTAATACTATTTTATTAATTAGACGAATCTGTGTGTGTAATTTTAAAATTACACCCACACATGTATACGCGTTACTCCATACCAAGCAAGTTCAAACGCTTGTTGAAATTCGTGC
>JAPYYV010001064.1:0-26329 GCA_030522625.1 Copidosoma aretas
ATAGTGCTCCAATATCAACCAATTTTTATTCATTTGAAACCCTAAGTAATTTAATACTCATAGGAGCAAGATGATAGAGATGTCTTTAAGAGCCATCGTATGAGTTATAATTATAATAATAATGATTGTAATGATGAAGGTGATAATTATAATGATGGTGATGATGATGAAAACCATGATGCTTGTAATCATAAAGATGATGATAATTAAGACGATGATGATAATAATTGCAATAATGATAAAAATGGTGAGGACGATAAAGATAATGATGATCATGAACATAATAAAATAAGTGATGTTTATTAAGATGATGACTTTAATAATAATGATGATTATAATGATCGTGATGAGGATAATGATGATGATAAAGATGGTAAAAATAATGTTCTTGATGATAATAATGATGATGACGATGATAATGACGATGGTGATAATGATCATAACGATGATAATTATGATTATAATGATGATTGTGATGATTTAAGTAATGATGATAATGATAATAATATTATTGACGATAGTAATGATAACAATGATGATGATGATGATGACGATGATGATGATTATGCTAACGACGATGACGATAAAGATGATGCGGATGATGATGATGATCATGATAATGATCATCATAATTATATAGGTAATGATAATTAGTATGATGATTATAATTATAATAATTATGATGATGATAATTATGTTATTGATAATTATCATGATAAAAATGCTAATAATGATAATGTTTGTGAGGATACTGCTGATAATTCTGATGATTATGATGATTATAGGATGTGTGAAGATGACGTTGCTGATGATGATGATAATGATGATGATAAAAGTTATGATGATGCTGACGTTAATAATTATACTTATAGTCTTAAAGTTTTCGAAGATAGTGCTAATAAATGAATTGATCATGGTGACAATAAGTATGATCATGATGCTTATGATCATGATAATGATCATTATGGCTATCACAATAACACTAATAATGATGATAATGCTGATGATGATTATAATGATTATGACGATCATGCCGATTATGATACTGAAGATAAAGATATTAGTAATGATGTTAATGATAATGACGATGATGCTGATGATGATTCTAAAGATAGGGATGAACATAATATCAGTAATGCTAATTTTGATGATGATGACGATGATACTGCTGATGATGGTGTTGATAATTATGATAGTAATAGTAATAACGATGACAAATTGAATACTATGATGATAATGATTATGATTATGATCACGATAATGATGATAATCATAATCATTATGATAATAATTTTAATAATGATGATAATGATGGTATTTATAACGTTAATAACGATAAATAAAATGATGAATTCACTGATAATGATGATGATGATAGTTGGGATGAAAATGATAATGACATACATGATGAAAATGGAGATGGTAATGGTGATGAAAATAATTATGATGATAATGGTGATAATGATGATGACGATGATGATGATGATTATAGTAGTGATTAAAATGATAATAACGATCATAGTGGCGATGCTTATATAAGGATGATGACAAATAAGATGATGACGATGATTATAATAATAATAATTGTAATGACAATGGTGATTACGATGACTATGATGATGGCAGTAATAATTGTTGTAAATATAATTTTCTTGATTATGATGATAACAATAATAATGATAATGATTATAATGTTCATGATGTTGTTGCAAAAGATGATGATGATGATGATGATGTTCATGAAAGTAACAATAATGATCATAGTGATCATGATGATAATGATAATTGATGTGATGATGATAATAAAAGTCATGATAATGATAAATAAGATAATTAATATGATGATAATGATGATGATAATGATGATAATGATGATGATAACGATGTTAATGATGCTGATGATTATGATGATGATAATGATGATAATGATGATTATAATCATGTTGATGATTATAATATTGATACTGATGCTGATAATGCAGATTATCATTATAATGATAATGAGGATTATAATGATAATGATAAAAATAATCATAATAATAGTGATCATTATATTGATGATGAGGCTGGATACGATAATGCCGATGAGGATTATAATTATGATTATGATGATGATAACAATGCTTATAAGGATGTCAATAATTATGATAGTGATAATAATGATGATGATTAAAATTATGATGATACTGATAATAATGATAATAGTTATAATAGTTGTAAAGATAATGGTAATAATAGTAATCATTTAAATCATAATGATGACAATAAATATAAAAATGTTAATAATACAGATAAAGATGATAATTATAATATTATAATGATGACAATGATAATTATTATGATTATGATGATTGTTATGATAACGGTAATAACTTAAATGATTATCATAATAATCATGAACAATACAATAAAAATACCGATGATTGTGATGACATTGATAATATTGATGGTGATGAGAATTATGATCGTAATAATGATGCTGATGACGATTAGTAGGATAATGATCAAGAAGATAATAATAATGATGATGATAATTATCATGATTCTGGTAATAATGATAATAATGATGACGATAAAAATGATGATTTTTACATTGTCGATTGTGATAATAATAACGATAATGATGATAATATCGATGATGAAAATGATGATGCTGGTCATGATAATAATAATGATGATTATTATTATCCTGATTTTATCGATAAAAATAATAGAATTGATAATTATGTTAATTATAATGAATAGAATATTAATAATAACGATTAATATGATCAAAATTACGATGTTGATAAGGATATTAGTATTAATGATGAAGTTACTGACGACAATGTCGTTAATGTTGATAAAGACGGCCGATATTCATGGAATTATGGTCATAATTATCATTATGAATATCCCTATTATCATCATCAATATCTTCATCAATAACATCGACGTTATCAACATAATCATTTAATGTTAATCGTCTTTTTTTCCATCTCCATCATCACCATTGTCAAAACCACCACAGTCAACACTAATATTATCGTTATTATCTTTATCATCTTTATCATGACATTCAACATCATTTTGATCTTATTTATTAACATTATCATCATAATAATTAAAATAATCGTCAACATAATCGGCATCACCATCATGATTATCGTCATAATGTTTATTAGATTCATGATCATCATCATTATGATCATCGTCATGGTCATCATTATTATGTTTGTTATCATCGGCATCATTTTCATCATTATTGCTATTATAATCAACATCATCATTAAAATTATCGTTTTATTCACTACTATCTGTACCATCATTATCATCATTATATCCATCATTATTAATTTTACCATTATTTACTCCATAATTATCGTTAAGTCCCTATCATCATCATTATTATTATCATCATCATCATTTTTATCATAATTATTCTCATTAATCTTATTATTATTATCACTACAACAACATCACCGTAACCATCTTTATCAACATTATTATCAACAAATTTTTTATTATACACAATATCATCATCATCATCTACATAATCGTCATCATTATTACCATCATGATAATACTCAGCATCATCATTATTACCGTAATTCTCATTTTATCATCATTAAAATTATGATTATCGTTACGACCATCATCATTATTGTCACCATTATCATTACTATTATCATCAATATATTTATCATCAACGTCATGAAAATCATTATCATCATCATGATCATATTTATCGTAATGGCAACCGTCATAATAATAACATAGTCATCAGAATCATCGTCATCTATAGCATCATCGTCAACATAATCTTCATTATCGTCAGCATCCTTCTTAGCATTATCGGAATTATGAGCATCATAACTAGCGTCGTCACAATCATCTATATAAAAATCGTCATCATCCTATTTTTTATCATGATTATTATGATTAGCTTTTTTGTTATCTTCGTCGTCATAATTTTAATGGTTATTATTATTATCATCATCAACATCATCATCAGCATCACTTTCATCGTTACCATTATCTGAATCGTCATAATCACTGTAATTATCCTTTTTATCATCATCATATATATAATAATCAAGACCATCATCGCCATCAATGGCATTTATATCTTTATTTACCGCATTATCATCATCATAACCACCATTATTATCGTTGTCATAACCATCATCATGATCATCATCCACATCACGACCATCATGAATATTATCATCATTGTCAGCATCATAACGATAATAATTATAATCATTATCATTCCCATCTTTATCGTCCTAATCATCATGATCATCGTCTTCATCATCCTAATATTTATTTTTATCAGCATTATCGTCATCATTATCATTATCCTTCATGATCATTTATTATCATTAACATAACTTTATCATAATCATGACCATCACTAACATCATTATCCTTCTAATCATCATCATTACTATCATAATATATATTATTATCAATACTTTTTTTTTTATCTATTGTCACCATTAGCATTATTATCATAAATATCATAAGGAACGATGCTTTAACAAATATGGATATCAATACAATCTTTATCATACACATTATTACTATTAATATCATCATTATTGTCTGCATTATTAACAATTTGATCATTTACATTAACATTATAATCATCATCATTATCATCATCACCATCATCATTATAGTTATTATCATAATCATTGTCATCATAATCATAATTATTATCATTACTATTATCGTTATCATCATCAATAAAATAATTATCATTATCAGTATTGACCTTTCCAAGATAATCTCTTTCATAAGTGATATCTTCATAATAATTTTATCTTAACAACGACATTATCGTCAGTATTATTATTATTTTTATCAACATCAGCATTATTACCATTATCAACATCATCATTATCTACGACATCTAAGTCATCATTATAATTATATCATTAGCATCATCATAAAAATAATTATTATTATTCTTTTTATTCTTCTTACTACATCATTATCATCGTAACCCTAATAATTATGATTATCATCACTATGATTATAATTATCATCAGAATCATCATTATTCTTGTTAGCATCATAATCATCGTCACTAACATTATCATAATTATTTTCATAATTATTATTATCTTTATATGCATGATTATTATTATTATTATTATTATCATAATCACCGTCATAATTATTCTCATAAACCATACATCTATATTATTATCATTATCATCATGATCCTTATGATCATCAATATCATCATGTTCTTTTTTTATTATCATCATCATTGTCATCGATATCATTGTTATCTTTATCATTATCATTCACATTACTATGATCATAATAATTATTTATAATATCCTTATTATCATCATTATATCTATCATCATCATCCACATTCAATTCAACATCATCAAAATTGTTACTCTAATTTTTATCATTATTATCACAACCATGATTATTCCTAATAATAATATCGTAACTATTGTCATCATATTCATCTTGATAACTATCATCATCATAATTATTTATTATTTTTTTATGATCATCATCATGATTATCATCATCATCCATATTTTGATCAATATCATCGAAATTTTTATTATGATTCTTATAATTATCATCACAATCATCATTGTTCTTAATAATAATATCGTACTTATTATAATCTCATTCATTATCATAACTATCATCCTTAATATTATCATTATCATAGTCATTATTATAGTTATCATTACAAGCATAATAATCATCATGACCATCATGATCATTATCATTATCATCATCATTATCATTACTATTATCACCATCATTATCATTATCGTTGTTATCACCATCATAATTGTCGGCATGGGCTGTTTTCCACAATTGTCACCAGCAAGTAATTTTGGGTTGTACTCTACGTTACGGTCAGGTCGGTAAGTCAACTACCTAGAATTTACCGGCTCTCTGTTCTGTAATCTGGCCAGTAAAAACAGCAGCCTACGATAATAAGTTATTAGATCGAGGAGAAACTTGAAGATTTCGAGCACATCTTGACGTCGTCTACTGGTCAGGAGATGACAATAAGCAGCAAAACAACAACAAAAACTTCAACATGATACCTAACTTATAGTTTTTTTTCAAAGCTACGCACAAGCTTGCAAGTGACAATTATTGCAAAAATGCAGATTGAAGCTTCAATGCTAGCAAAAATTGTTGACTTCAGTAGCTTTAGTTCCAGTGAATCCTATGATAGCTTATTTTACGACAGTAACGATGAAAATGAGAGAGGACCAAACCCCAGAGTTACAAATTATATTTAAAATTTTGTTTTTAGTTATATTTTGTTTGTAGATATATTTTGCCAAAGAATTCAAGTAATATTTTAGGTTAATTATTGCATATTGTAACTGTCTGAAAAATTAATGAAATTATTATTCTAATCGTTCTTTAAATGTATAGACTGAACCGCGATACTTTACATTATTTACTTACCTTGATAAGGTCAGACTTAAAGAGTACTCCTGGAGTTGCAGGCAATATCCTCATTGACCCTAAAAAACAATTATTTACAGCATTGTGGTTCTTAGAAAGTCCGGACACTTACAGGTAAAGAATTCTGTTTTAACTTAAAATGCAGATAGTACGTAATCAATTTCACTTCTTTATCCCTACAGATTAGTATCGACCAAATTTGGTGTTGGAATGGCTACAGCGTGGAGATCTGTCAAGCGAGTGGTAAAAGCAATCTGTACAATTAGTAATAATTTCATCAAGTGGCCATGTTCTGAGGAAGGGAACAGAATATTTCAAGTAATAGAAGACAAATATGGACATTTAGAAGTTATCGGTGCTGTTGATGGTACTCATACAAAAATTACAACTCCGAAACGAGGTGCTAAATCCTATGTTAATCGGAAAAATGTACACATAGTACAACTGCAGGTAAAGAGTAACAAATTTATGATCTATCAAATGTGTCAATAGTGGTAACGTTTCTCGTATACAACTTGAATATGTGTATTAGAGGTTATTTGCAACGATAAGTTTGAGTTTATCCATTGCTTTTGTGGGATGCCTGGATTTATTCACGACATGACGGTGCCTAAGTTTTCTGGTGTGCAGCATATGTGCCACCATTTATACTTCAGAGATCATCAACATATCTTGGGGGACTCGGCGTACACAATTCAAAAACAAGTTCTTGTTCCTTATATAGATGATGGACACTTGAGTGTGGAGCAAACGTGTTTCAATGAAACGCTCTCCAAAAGTCGAAGCATGGTAGAACGTTTTATCGGACTGTTGAAGTGGCGTTAATAGGGTTTGTTGGAAAAACTGCACATAAAGAGGAGGGATCTTATACCATACTACGTGCTGTGTTGCTGTATTCTTTTCAATCTATGTTTAAAGCATGAAGATAAATTCCACTACACTATTCTTGTCCCAGACATAGACGAAAAAAATCCGGTGCCACTCTCAATTAATAATATTCAGAGACAAGTGGGTAGGCTCAAAAGAAACAATATACGAGAACTTTTATGCAGATATTGTTTTTGACTGACAATACATACGTACTATACAATAAAATTTGGTTACTATTGGTTCTTGTGTTTCAAATTCACTGTACCTTTCTTATGTAACAAGTATAAAACGTGTTAATACTGAAATTTCTTTGCTTATATATCTTTCATGATGTACTGCACAGCACCCAAACTATATACCAAACTAAATTCTAACGTAGGATTATTACAAAAACATAGATGCAATGTCATGCAATCAAAGACGTTGTTAATAACGTAATCTAGAACAAACACAACTTTAAACTTTTTTGGAGATAATAACTACTTACATACTGATTACTTTTAAGAACACATATTTGCTATGTATTGGCACAAACACAGTAATTTATTGTAACGTCACAAAACCCATCATAAGAATAATCAATGCAGTTCAAAATAATAGTAGAGTAATACAAAACATTAAAAACTCTTTGCTGACCTTGTCTAAAAGGGCTTTTATAACTATCAGTTTTTCTTCTTGATAAGCTTTAGTCTCAGCTCTTTTCAATCGTTTCTCCTCAAGTGACCTGTGCTTTGAAATAAAGAAATAGTTTAGCTCGGAGCATAAAGAATATTGCTAAAAAGTAATACGTACTCATTGATGGACTGGTATTATTTTTGTCAAAATTGATTTTGCCTATTAAGTTTCCGGCAAAAGAGAACGGTTTTACCCATGGCTCTTTTAAAAAAATGTCATCTAGTTTCTAAAATATATAAGCTATTATATTATTAACAACGTCAATACTATAAACCTATACTAAACTTCTTCAGTACGTCATAAATAGGACATGTTTTGGAATCATTTACCGAAACAGCGTTATGATCTTTGACTTTTTTGTAGGATTTTTTTAATGAATCGATCTTGATAGTACAATGTTTCATGGTAAATTGGTAACATTTCTCCTTTAGTCCGGCAACAATTAGTTTTCACAATTGTTGATAAATCAAAAATTGATTACTGTACAGGTTATCATAGTCCCTATACTGTGCTAATAACAGCAGAGCTTGTGCATCACTCCACTTTTGGCGATGGCAAACGAGGCAAATTTTATGTATGCAGAATAATTGAATCAACCGTTTCATTACTACAGAGAAAAACGTCATTTTTTAACTCATTTTTACCAATTATGTTTTTAACATCACCTTCCTCCTCAGAGTCTGCTGACACATCATTAACTTTAGCTGAATTATTATCTGCTTTATTGAAACTCATTGCTCTTGAAGCATTAAATTCTGAACCCTTCGAAGGGTTCAAAGTTAAGATTAACTTTGCATACTGACGACTTATGGCAGACAGGTGGTCATCCAAAAGTTTTGAGGCAAGGGTTCTTTCTGGACAGAATTCATACACGCATATTTATAGAGTGGTTGTACGAGAGCATAGACATAAGATTTATAAAAGGTGATCACTTACCTTTGTGTGCTCGTTCAAACGTGTCTGCATAAAAAAACAATTTATACCACTCTTGATTCGATGAGTCAAACTAGTCTAATTGAAAATTAGCAAGCTCTGTACCACAATCGGGTGATTTTTTTGTAGCTGGCGAAGCTTTGTACAAAGCCATTAATTTGAATGAAACTCAAGTATCTGCAATAAGAAATTTTATAAGAAAAATTATTGAATAATTTTAAGTATGCTATATAACAAGCCATTTTTATCATTCCAAGTACTTGCATCTACGTATAAGGTAACATTGCGGTTGGTATATTGTTCATACAGCTTTACTTAAAAAGGATTAGCCTCGCTAAGTATAGTACTAAACGACCCATTGCTTATTATTGAAATAGTATCATTTTTTAACTCAACCTCTAAGCGTTTCATCCGTACTCAAGCAATGACTTTAAATCCTAAAGTATTATCTAAGGTATAGGAAATTTTTAAATATTAAGTTATGCACAAATAGATGCACACACACAATGTACGCAATTATATAGCAAAAACTCTTAGATTGAAATATAAACAAAAAATGGAAAGTTGGAATCTAGTTACTGAGAAACTTATATTTACGTTAACAAGGTAAGAGTGAGACAAATTTTAAGCATTTATTATCGTTATTTTCTATCTTTCAAAGTGATTGTAACAATAAGGTTAAGCATGAAAAAAAATGAACATACCAATATTTACTTGCTTAGCCAAGCTCACGGACAAAAGGACTTGGTACTTTTCACCACACTTTGAATCAACAATTGTTCTTTTTTGTTTGGCTAAATTAATAAGATTAGTAATAAAGAAGAAAGTAAGCATCCCGAACCCAGAGTAATAATAAATCACAAAATCTTTACGTTTTTTCTTGACTTTTACGTCATCTGCTGTTTTTACTGGCCAGATTACGAGACAGAGCGCCAGTAAATTCAAAGTAGTTGACTTACCAACCTTGGTGACGTAGAGCACAACATAAAATTACGTGCTAGTGACAATTGCGGAAAACAGCCATGACTATCATCATTATCGTGACTATTATTATCGTAATCATTATAATCATTACATTCATCATTCTCATCATCATAATCATCATTATCATAGTCAGTACAACAAGCATTATTATCATCACGATTATCACTTTTATCAACATTACTATTATTATCGTCGTCATAATCATCCTTTCTGTCGGCATAACTATCATTATTATAATCATTATCATTATCGTGATCATCACAAACAATATCATCATCTTCATTTTCATCATTATAACGATTATTATTATTATTATCATCATCATCATCACAATCCTCATCAAAATCATCATTATTATCATCATACTTACTAATCATTGTTTTGATTATCATAATCATTATCATCATTTGTCTCTCAATCTTAATCATCATACATATGATCAGCATCATTATCGTCGTTATCATAATTACTATCATTATCATCCTCCTTACTATCATCCTGATTACCATGATCGTCATCATTATCGTGATAATCTGCATCATTATCATCATTGTCTAAATAATCATCATCATAACCATTGTTACTATCATCATCTTAATCAATATCATCATTTGTATCATTATCGATAACATTCCTGATACCGAGACCATCGATGCACTCTATAAATGTGGCTATATAAACACCATAGCCTTGATCCACGAAACTAAAGAAATTAGAAATGCAATGTAATCGAAAGTCAGGAAGGTACACGTAATACGTATGTACAGGGAAAAACACTTTGACGACACCTCACAGAAATCTTATATTAAAAATTTTTTGGTGTCTCTAAGAGCATTAATTGTGGTAAATAAAACAAAAATCAAAAAAAGGAGTCAGAGACCTAGCAATTTTGAGCATAAGTCAGTGGCAATACTTGCTGCATCAAATTAAAGAAACTTCTAATAACCTTTAGAGTAGCAGCCACACTATACACAAATACACTTTTAGTACCACCGGCTGATCAGCGATATAAAGTATTGAGAGTACCACGAATCTGCCGTCAATGGAAAAAAATGCATGAACAAGGCTTACAATAGAATCGTGCGAGATTATTACTGGAGATATCTGCGACCGGACGGAAAGTAATTTGTGCTCAGCTGTCAATCTTATCAAACCAAGAAACTTAAACAGGTCAAAACGTGACAGGCCATGTTAAAGTCAGACACTTCGAGTAGGCACTTTGAGAAAACATCTATCGGTTTAAACGAACCTGTAAATAAATCCTTTTACCACGAAAATACCCACATACTGTCTATTTTAGACTGGTTCACGATATACTCGTATATCGTCCTTGCCCCTGTACAGAGAGAGCAACGGCGAAAGAAACAATCAGAGCACTTACAACCAAATTAGTAGCATATTTAGCGCACCAGAGAAACTATTATTCGACAGACGAAATTACTTTGTAAATAGATCAATGAAAGAGTTTCTTTAGATGTTTTAGATAGATGAAAGAAGAGGTCCATGATTACATTCTTAATGTAACGGCACTATCGATAAGATCTATTACGTACTCTGTAAATATCTAAAAGTGTATATTGACGAAAATAACTGATGGGATGATCTTATATCCCTACGTGCACTTGCGTATGATACGTCAGAGCATGAGAGTACGGGATACACGCCCTACAAACTACTTTCCGGACAGAAAGCTCGCATACCGTCAATCTTGAAACTTCAACGAGAGGATTCAAGGTATGGCAAATATCTCGAACGAATCACTCAGTTTCTAAGGGAATAGCGCACCATAGCAACCATAAAACAAGTGCAAGCTGAATTCCGTTCAAAATACTATCATAATAGAAAATAAAATACTTAGATATTTATGGAAGGGGAGCCCGTGTTTGTCTTCAAAGAACCATCGAAAGAAAAGTACGACGCACAATACGAAGGTTCGTGCAAAATAACACGGACTCACTATGCCAAGAAAAATGATAAACTACAGCCAAAAAGAGAAATATAAGTCGTACACGTCAACAAAATAGAAAAAATACGCGTACTAAAGGCTCCACCACCCGATGAAAATCGCAAATAGACGATGAGACGATGCATCCTACACTTCTTCCATCAGCGTAAGACCATACTTTAGCACAAAAATACGGATCCAGCATACAACAAAGACTCAAAACGAATTACAGAATTTCAGATACAAACAGATACTCGGAGCCTTTCTCTTTTTTTCAATTTTTTGCAACCCTTGGACGTGCCATAAAAAGGACCTATTAAATTTTTTTTAACAACATTTGTTAAAGAAAAAAAACGTAGTATAAGTTTATAGTTCCACAATAAATTTAATTTCTATTCGGGCGCATTGTAAAAATAGAAGAAAAAAAAAAAGTTAGTGCAAATTTTTTTTTCTCTAAATAGCTTAAGTTCTGTACACTCAACATACGGAAAAACTAAATTATTAAACAAGCTACAGGTTCATATTTGGTAACCCTTAAATCAATTTCTTACTTGACATGATCATCTTTTGCTTAAAATGATAGCAAGCAATCGGACCATCAAATGACAAAAAAAACTGTCAATAGACACACTAATGGAATAAAAAAATAGAATCTTTTATTAGGACTGCAATACAAGATAAATCAAGAAATGCATTGTACTGTAATAACGATAGGGGCATAAAGGTATAAAACTTAGTAACATGAGGTAGCTTATGCAAACAAAAAATTTTTACCATCATGTTAAAAAAAAAAAATGTCGTAACGAAGAAAAAGGAAAAAAGTAAGATAAAATGAAAAAAATTTATTTAGAAAAAATTACAGACAGAAATGTTATGAGGGGATTTCAAAGGATGTGTGAAGCGCAAAAATTAAGATTTCAAAATATGATTGACCGCTTTGATTACCATTTTTGACGATGGTAAATAACGATATGTAAACATAGAAATTTTTTTATTCAACTATGCACTCAGTTACAGTCCCCTTATTACCTTTCTTACAAACAACCCTCGCTCCCATGACTCTTAAAAGGGAAAAATCAACAAAATAGGGAAAGAAAGGTTAATCATCGTTCAATCTAGTTGGCCGGCAATCTTTTCGCTAATCAGGACATAGCAGTATGAGCCGACTATAGTTTAGTAGAACTAGATAAAATAATTATGAATCAAAATAATAACTTGAATTCCTGAGAAAAGAAGTTTGATCAAAGCTTTAAACGTGACTAAGTAAAGAAAACGAATGTGGAATTAAGAACACGCATAGAGTAAAAAAATTCTTTTAAATGAAGTAATACCTAAGGAAAACTTACAAAAGCATTTAGAATGCTCTAAACAGGGGCACCGGTGTACGATTACAAAACACTAACAGCAGTTATGAAGCGACACACGATTAAAAGTAATCCATCCACTTAACATCCATCGCAGTAAACTCTACTCAAATGCTGTTAAACGAGAGTATCAGCCCCGCAGAAGGAAACAGTGAATAGAAATCTTCTTTACATAATACCAAAGCTCCAACAACTACCATTAAAATACGACTTACCAACTTAATTCAAATACATCTTTTAACGACCACACTGTCTTGTACACATTCATCTTTCCTCTTAAAAAAAAACCTAAATAACTATTAGTGTCATACATAGACATCAAGCGAATTATTTATAGGATGATCACTTAAACTATCAATACATCCTTTAACATCTACTTAAATTAACCATGTCAATGGATATATAGCATATAAGAATAGTTGTATCAGTAATAATGGAATAACATAAGTAATCGGAAAAGATAGACTATTAGTGAGTAAACGAGGGATTAATACAAATTAAGTTAAGCAATACAATGTGTAGCACAAAATGCCGAAAAAAATCGCGTAAGAAAGAGAAATAATTAATTAAAGCAGCATATTGCAACGCCGGCATGCTAAGTGCAAAATACGGTATATACCTTACGAGCCTTCTCTTTCTCCTCGATAGCGAAAAGAAAGGGCTTTTGGCGGGCCTTCTCTATTGATCTGGTAACCTAGTGCATATATATTATTTGAAAAAATTGACATATGTAGGAGCATGAGTCTTATGACATGTAATACTATAATGCTACAATGCTACGCATACTAATAAATTTTTATTTTATGTATACTACTGACTGAATAATGATAGTTTACATCTTAAGAATGAGCATATAAATATAGGGAAATTTTTTTTATAAAATAGAGGGAACAGACCCAATATGAAAATCATCTATAACCTGAATACATATAATTATTCTACAAATATTAGATAAGAGAAAAGACGCTAAACATACATAGAAGATGTATATACGATACAGACATCATAGATAAGACCCTGAGGAGAGACAATAATCAGCAGAAAAAGACTACCTTCTTGCTTTCTAATATTAAAAGGCGTAGAGCAAAAACCACAAGACACAAAAATTACTCGAACACCTACCGTTAACATACAAGAAAATTGCCGTCGAGGACGACGTCGTCGCAGCTTCGGACGTGTAACGATGGAACGGCTATACGCCCGTTTACGCTTTCCTAGCCTAGTGTCCTATCAGATGGAAGAATAAATGTTAGATAAAGGGAGAGAAAGTTAGGAGACAAAGGGGACACTAGATCTGAAGCTCAAGAGAAGCAGACGTTTCTGATCCGGCTCGCATTTCACACCTCGCTCTTCTTTCGGTCTTTATATGAATAACGAGCCATTAACCTTACTCGCAGTGCACTTATTATCCGATAAGCATACTAAACGTAATCTTACGTAACAGTTTCTTATCAAATAAGGAAATAAAAAAATATATGACATAGACCGGTAAATTAAAACTTGACCTACCAATTTTTAACGAGTGCCAATTTTTAAAATTGTCGCAAACGCCGAATATGCAAAAGATGTATGCTAATTTTTTTTTTTTTTTCATACGTGATCGTCTGTGACAACATAACAATCACAATAAGAAGTCTTTGGCGCTTTGTCCGAAATAAATTTGATTGCGATTTTGCAACATTCTCGAACTAATGGTACTGCATGATTCGGTCGTTTTAAAACTATTTACATAAAAAGTTCCATCAAATCATGATATGCACTGTGTATATTAAAACACTTCTCAACAGCTAATATTCTTTTATACTATTTAATGCTGTAAAAACACTCTTTGATGATTCCTAAGGGATCTTAGCAACACATGCATACCCAAAACTAGTTGAAATAATGAAGTAAAATTATACTATCAGGACAATAGATCGATTTCTGACGTATAAAATGAAAAATTGAGCACAGATATTAAGGTCGCTAACAATACGCATTACATGCACATTTTCAGAAACCACTGATTATTATACTTTTTTGGTCTGCCAAAAGATAGAGAAATAAGATTTACAAAATTTTGTTTCTTTAAATAAGGGATTAAGATAAGATAGTTGTACGCAGAGAAATGAACACCTTACCTACGAATTTTCGCTCAACCCCGATCTTTAACATATTAAAAAAAAGTTTCCCTTTATTTATTTTCCTAATAAATGGTAGATCGAAGAAAGATCTTTAAAAGGAGAAATTATCAAAACACAACTTACACATTTTTTGTGAACACCGATTCTAAAATATCTTGTTAACAAAAAGTTTTCCATAAATCCTAGCTTTTTCTGATTCTGTGAACGCTTACAGTTTAGGTGGTACATCACCCCTATATAAGAAATATTTTTCATATTTTAAGATGAATGTGTCTCAAAAGTTACGAGAAGTGTCACTTGACCTAACTATAATATATCTTGTTATCAATATTATGCAATTTTTTATACAAAATTCTGTTTTTTATATTTCAGATACTAAAGCTCGAAAGAAATTTGTTACTTTACAATATTTTTTTTAATTCACATATGATTCTAAGTTTTTTGGACTTATTTTCTTTCTTAAACAAATTCATTGGAAGTCATCGCGGAAACAGTTGCAAGAACGTGGATGTGTTCCCCAAAAAACATAATTATTTATTTATTTTTCATATTTCTGCATAAATCGCCAAGTTTTTTTGGAAACCTATACAAGTCTGTAAAATTTTTTCCGCGCTGACTCCAAATAGATTTGTGCTAAGACATTAAAAATAAGATGTAAGGTTTAAATTATTAAAGTCATCTTTCAAATTTTTCTTCAAGCTTTGGTATCTCAAAAATGTCAATCTAAAATAGTATGAAATAAATCTTTGGTTATTAGGTACTAGCTATAGTATTTTGAGGTTAAGTGCTCACATCTTATAACTTTTTATTAACATTCATAATTAAATATTTAAAATATGTGCTACAGAGAGGTGATAGACTTATTACGGTTTGGCTTATTTTTCATTTCCAAAAAAAGTTAAGAAATGTTCTTGAGATGGTTGAAAAAATAGAACCTCCCTGACAAAATTTCAATAAACTCTAATTTTTAACAAATCATGCAAACAAGCAAGATAAAAAAAAAGATGTATAGGTAATTTTCATACAAAATAGAATAAAAAAACATTACTTTAGTAATATCAGAAAATTATAATCTAAGAGTTCCGAATGTTTGCGAAGTTCGGAAAACTCCAACAGACGGAAAACCAATTTTAGTCAGTTCTTTTTCTTCCTTGTAAGGAAATTTATAAAACATTCACAAAATAATAAAAGATTGAAAACTATCTACTAAATATTCAGTGACCTACGACTTTTTAATACTTTATAGGCGCTATCAGCTAGAACAATGAGCGTTTGCTTTTTTTTTTATGAAGATGTAAGAAAATATAGTAGTAAGGTAGGAAACTTAATACCTAACCTACAATTTTCCGTCAAGCCCTGATTGTAAAATATTTCCTAAATACTAACAGATATAATATTTTATTTTTTTTGCTTTCAATAGATAAAGTGATACGTTAAAATATTAGAAAGGCCAATATCTTACAATCTAGCCAACAATTTTTGATTAAACCCTAATTTTTTGAGTAAATACCAAATACGTCAGAAGATTAAAGTCAAATTTTTTTTTATTTTCTAGGGTAATACGGAATCTCGATATGATATTAGAAGTGCTGAATAATTGTAGTCTCATCTACAAATTTCTAATGAGCCTTTATTTCATTGATACATTGCAAACACCAACAGATAAGACATTGGATAAAAACAAAAGTTCCTGTCGATCTCATGATTATATTCGTCTATACTACAGCCATGACTAAGAGTTACTAGTACTGACTAAAAAATTATTTTATCTGTTATGTTTTCGTATGTAAAATAGATCATTATTAAAAAACAGTTAGAAACCCATAGGATTTAAAACAAACTTACAAGTTTTCGTCAAATCGATTTTTCAATATTTGGTAAAAATTAAAATAGAAATAACATTTGTTTGCCAAACTCATTCCTTTTGTAATGCAAAACTGTGAAAATATTATGGATTAACTAGACAATTACCACCTAAGCTACAAATTTTCAACAAATTATTATCTCATACTCATGTCGGTGACGTTAAAAGATAGGAAAAAAAAATTCTTCATATTTGTACTTTTCAATAATATAGATACCAAAGGAAAGATATAAGTATGTCCAGAAACCTATAACCTTACCTCAATATTTTAGTAAAACGCACGTTTTTCAAATATCTCATGAACATCAAGAGACAGAAAAATATATCGAGTATAGAAGCCGTGTTTCATATATAAAAAAAAGAAAAATTGGTTCCTAATTTTTATCTTTCTTATTAATTAAAAAATAGCGATAGAAAACGAAGCAGTCACTTTTGCCGATAGAAGCTATGCTTACAAAGAGAAAGAAAAAATTATCATGTATCAAAAACATAGCAACTTAAAATCAGCTTGACGCATATCTCGCAGACAATAAGTTTACAAATCAAGTATCCATGAGAATCAAAAATAAATTTAGGAAGTTGGTCGAAGAGCAGGACTATGAAATCATTTAAAATTCAATTTTAATATTTTCCAATATTGCGACAACCTCATATTGCCATTTTTAGGGCTTTATTTTAAATCAACAGTCGTACAAAAAATGAATAAATAACACATAAATATGTGCAATTGTTGGACTAAACAATTTATTCAATGTAAAGAAGAGAACCTTAATAAGTCGAAAATTCCAACCTGCCTATACATTAAAACTTTTGTTGCAACAGTATCACGAGAATAAGTAATAATAATTCCAATATAGCTCAAAACGTTTCTAAAACTTTTAATATAAAACTTAAAAACGTTTCTCCTAAGAGCTCGGAAACGTTTCTAAAACATCTTTAAAACTGTGAAATGTTCATTGCTAAGCTCAGCATAAGTATATGGAAAACGTTTCAAAAACGTTTTCATAATGTTTTTAAAATGTACCTGAATTTAGTGCAAATTCAGGGGAAAAATGATTTATTATTATCATCATTTTAGCAATAGCTAACTTTATAGTAAATAATAACAGAAAGAGAAAAATAAAAAAATAAAAATAGCCGTCTCGTAGACACGACCTTGTATTGTCTGCATATAGAGCAAGCATATCTTATTAACATGGCCATAGGGGACATCATTTCTCACATACAGTACAATGCTCATATAAGGTACAAGTACCATTTTTATTGTTTTTCGTACTTGCAACTGCATTTATACAAATACAAATCATTGAACAATTTTTTTGATTTAACAATGTACCAACTAATCATTGCATATACAATCTTCATTGAATGAAAATTCAATACGACAATAGAACATCGTAATAGATCCCGAGAGTGAACCAAAGACGAAAAATTTTATATGTAAGAGATTAGAATGTTTTTACATAAAATTCAGTAAGTAGATTGTCTAAAGACATATTGGTATTTTCATAATTCGGTTGCAAGGTTAAAAAAGAAGCTGAGCTCTTGTGAGAAATGTTTGTACATTTTAAATTAGTCAAAAGTTTTAGAAACATTATAAAAAAGTGCTGTTTTATGTTAATTGTGTGATACTAATGAATTCTTGTTATTCCGTTTGAATTAAAAAGAATGTATCACTGATTAAATTATTGACTTTATGTTTTTATCTTTGGATACGATAAACTTTTTAGTCTCAAACGGAGCTTACCTATGGATTACTTAATCATTCTTTGTACAACTGTAATTTTGAAAAGGTATCCCTTATGATGACAACATAAGCTTGCTGAAATATTAGACAATGTTGTAATAGTAGTTTTCTTCACAAATGTGCATCTCTCTAGGGCGGTTTCTAGGCCCGAGGGCGCTTGCAAAGCAATGCCCGAGGGACTGTAGGGACCGCCCTGGTCGGATGCACATAAGTGGAGAATGCTATTTTTCCTACCGAGGGCGCACCAGCCTCTCGAAAACGCCCGCAGTAGAAAAACTAATTTTTGATACATCAATAGTCCTAACTATGTTAAGAAGATTCTTAATTTATAATGGAAAAAATATCCTGTTTTTGAAATGATTTCTTTTTATACATTGTTTTATAATCAGTTTTGCAAGAGAAATACTTTTCTTGTAATACATGTAGCAAAGACATATTAAAGTTCAGAAGTAACGGCACTTTTCAAAGTAATTATATTGTGTTGATCACTATTTTATAAGCGATGGCGATATTGTTGTCTCAATCATAAACTCTCTACAAAACCTTTTTTTGTGGTTCATCCAGCTTTCCCTTCGAGATACAGCGTTTTTTCTTATTTATAAAAGTTATTCTGTCATGAAATCAGTTAAAAAAATCTGTGCATATGATATGTATACAATATATATATTCTTAACGTGCTGTAATGTTTTTGATATTTTTCATTCCTATTCATATTGTATGAAAAATATGGATGTAAATGTTATTGTAAGAATGGATCAAAACCTTCCTATTAGTGCGTCAAAATTTTTAGTATCTCTTTAGAAAACCCGTAGAATCGTTATTTTTGGTCTATCTTACTTTCTCTTTAAGATTTAGCGTGCTATCTGCTTTTAAATGTATGTCGTCACGAAATTATTTAAAAGTGAATTGGGCATATCTGTACTTATTTTCTACACGAGAAAAATTGTATTCAAAATATTTTTATTTGATTTCATGAAGATATATCGTAAAATCTAAGTTGCACTAGTCTTTGCACAATCCTCGAAACATATCTGTACTATGGAGCCACAGCCAGAAACGTTGAATGAGTATATGTGGCAGCTCAAACAGCCCGCGCTAACCAAACTTTCTGTTCTACTCGCTAGATGGCCAATCCTGTAAGTAGCTTTCCTGCAAGCGTACTACGATCTTTTACCATATAAGATCAAAATATAGCACTGTGTTACGTGGGATAAAATGTATAACCTGACCCCTCCAACAGGGGTTTTCTTATGCTAGGTTGTCCGGTAATAAATTTCTGCCAGTATCACGCTGGCCGGAATTTCATACCTGACCCCTCTCCGACATTGGTTTTCTTATGTAAGGGGGTTTTGCATTAAATTCCTGCTAGAATCACACTGGTCTGAATTTAATACCCGAACTCTCCAACATGGATTTTCTCATGTCAGGAAGTCCTGTATTACATTCTTGTCAGAATCACGCTGGTCCGAATCTAGTACACTACCTCTCCAACATGGATTTTTTCATACTAGGGGGTACTGTATTAAATTCCTGTCGGAATCACGCTAGCTGGAATTTCACACAATACCCATTTAACATAGGTTTTCTCGTTTTAGGAGGTCGGGTACTAAATTTCTGACAGCGTTACGGTTTTTCTTTGCTAGCCCACAGCACCGAAGCCAAGGCAGCCAATAAGAATCACAGCTTCAAAAATATTACGAAGGCCAAAGAATTAACATCAAACTTACAAATTTTCAATCAATCTAGAAATTATAACATCTTTCAAGCGCCGACAGATACGAAATTAAGTATTTGTTCATCTTCTTTTCATGAAATAATAAATCGAAAAAAGGTATAATGAAGATCGAAAAGTTAGAACCTAACATACAAATACTTACAAAACCTGAATTTTCAATATAATCTGCGAACGTACGCAGATTTTAAAAAAAACTTTGTTTGTCTTTTTTTTAACAGAGGAATTATCAAAGACAGATATATGGAATGCAAAAAACTAGGGACCCCACTTTAAAATTTTTATTAAATCTCACAGAAAACTTTCAAACTATATTCCTACGATACTGAATTTTATACGAAATTTGCTCACCCAAATATGGTAAACATACAATTAATTTTAAAAGAATTAGTAACGTTAAGTATTGTGATTTTATTTTACGATAATTTTTTTAGGATATGGTCGGATACTTGGTTTGTGAAATCTTAATGACTCCATTTTACTAATATATTATTTTTTAGCTTGTAGGTACAACAGCGAATTTATTTATCAATAAACTATAAAAACTTTAAAATCGATGACTATAGATATCTGCAAGTGTATCTCTGGTGTCTGGGCGAAGAATAATTAGATCTACCTTCTTTAGAAGGTAATGTCTCAAATATAGGAGTTAAGAGTAGCCCTTTCAATTGTTAATAAGACTTGATCTAAATTTGAGCAATAAATATATTGAGAATTCTCATCTATGCCGGAAGAATTGATTTATAAATTAATTTACCATTATAAATAATTTTTTCAATCAAATAGCATGATTGACGGATAAGTATCGGAAAATTCTTTATTCCTTAAACTTTTTGAATTGCGACAGCATTTTTGAAATCGAAAGGAAGTGGCTAGCGAAAAAGTTATTAGCCATTTATCAATAGTTTTATCCCTTAGCACTTATTTGGGCCCGACCCTGTATTTTTATTGTGGAGAGACAAAATTATAGTAGTTTTTCCAACGACCATGAAAATAGGATGATATTTCTTGAAATTTGACAAGAAAAATTGCAATTGTGTTTCTTTTAAAAAAAGCAGACAAGCCCAAAAAATGACAGATTTTAATAAAAAAATGTATAAATTAAGACCGAAGTTTCAAGTCCCTTTTTTTTTTTTCGTCTTTTCTTATTGCATTAGAAAAATAATAAATTTAACAACAATTTTTCTTTCCGTTGGAATTAAAAAAGATTTAAAAAAGCTGGGATTTACAAAAATGTGCAGGCTAGTATTCAATGTATTAGAATATTTAATATTTTTATGAAATGTTTACTACATATTGAGGAAAACAAAAGATATTTAATTCCTTGGTATGTCAGCGCTCATAAGGTATATAATATGTTTTGAGTAAAAAATCAAAACAAATCATAACATTGGGTAGCTAAGTCACTGATTAGGAATACATTTACAGGATAAAATAATATTATGCAATACCTTAAGTTTAACTAAATGATAAGACATGGTAAATAATTTAATCGTAGAATAAAGCACAACTACATATCAACAATGGATATCAATTCTAAAGATTTAAATTGACTGGATAAGTGCATTTGATATGAGAAAAAAACATGTGTAACAACTTCTGCCTTCGTATGTTTCAGTGTGATTCCAACACAGTGCTCTTATAGTAATATTGCAGAGAAAAGTACTTTAGATCGACACAATGAACCACGTAAAAAGTAAGTACACTATATATATATACATATATATATATATATATATGTATAGAATACCTGTACACTATAAGAATAATATTGTGCATGTGTAAACACGTCTTTCTAATATGTTCAAATATGCTTGTAAAATTACTAAATTATTAGAATGCACAAAAATTTTTCATAGTACGCTATTCATTGATCAACGTTATATTATCAAAGCTTAATAACTGAGGTACTTGTGCTATTTATATATGACTGTAAAAGTAACTTAAGTGTATATAAAACATGTGGACTACAGGTTAGATTCAATGTATTTGTGTATAACCCACTATATGAATGCATACATGTACACATACAGATCAGCATTTTGCTCTATAACGTGACAGGCCAGTCAAACAATGATTACTATCGGAGACTATACAAGTAACATGTTCACATTGCCGATGTTTCGTAAAGAAAATGATCAAAATTTTTCATCTTAGAATCATGTTTACTGTTCTTTTTTAACTGAAAAAATTAGGAAACTCAATTATTTATAAGTGCTTAAGATTATATAAAATAAAGTTATAAACAATTTCCTTAATTTTAAGTCGTTTGTATAGTGAAAGCCTGACAAATTTTTTATGAATGGATCCAAAAAAAAAATATAAAGTAAAATTATTTTTCTGGTGAGCACAAGAACAACTAGTGATTCCATTGTTTTGATATTTTAAAATATACCCGCATCATATATGATAATTGGAAAAAATGCGTAGTCATACTAAAGATCTTGTTTTCCTTAACGTAAACTAATAAAATTACTCATTATTGTTTTATGTTAGTAGCAGTAGCAAACTAAACCACGTAAGCATAAGGTTAAGTGTTGTCAAGTACAGTCAGGTAACAGGTTATTATGTTATAAAAGAATCAATTTAATAACACATTGACCAGAGACAGCCATACAGTAAAATGCGTGGGATTGTATTATTATTCAAGCAATAAAATAGCTGAAAAAACCTAATACGGCTTTGATGGTTGATCTAATTCAGTACAGTAGTAGCAATGCATGGGGATACCAGCATTTACGTGCATAGTGAACTATTTAGACAAGATCATCAAATTTAACCATCATCATAACATCTATATTTTATCCAGCAGATTATTAATGTAACTGTAAGATTTATTAGTGAACAAAAATGAGCGGCTTTTTTACCCTAAAACTTTGGATCAACACTCATATCAGTGAGACTTTGACGTATAAATAGTGTAAAAAACATTATTAGTTTATCGTTAAACATAGCTATCGACTAACACTAAATTATAAACGTTATAACCCATAAGAGATAAAGTTAAAGAAGCATCAGTAGTTGGTATGATAGTAGTATATGTTGTATGATAAGTAGTAGAACGAGTAGCATTAGTAGAAGATGTGGGACTTGCGAAAGCAGCAGTGGTAAAATTTTAAGTAGTAGTGGTACATGTAGAATAAGTAGTGAAAGTATGAGTAGTATTAGTAGTGGTAACAATAAAAGTATTAGCAGATGTAGAAAAAGTTGCAGTAGTACTAGTAGTAGTGGGAGTTTTTTTTTTTTTTTTGCGGTAGGAGAAAAAATGCATTTACGCACACCAAAGGGTCCACGGTAGAGTGGGACTCAACGTAAATCCTTTCGGGTAAAAAAAAAAAAAGAAAAAAAATTTCAACAGAAAGGATCCACCAATACCCACTAAATAACCTCCTATGCCGAGTGGCTTTTGCTCCACACCGGAACCACGTTAGCATTACTTCAGGGTGGAGCCACCAGGGAGGAAATCGTACCTCACAGCATTGCCGAGCAAGCTCGAACACCAGTCACTGGAATGTACCGACCGACCACGAGCCCTAAATAGGGCACAAGGTCCCCCTTGGGTCAGCACATCTCGTCCAACCTTCCAATCCGCCAGCTTTTGGGCGACGTGCGTCTCCTTGCTGATAACGACTTGGCCGTCAGTGCAGCTTAGATCTGCACAAACCGCGCTCTACACTCGCCCAGAGAGGTACGTGAGGTCCCTGAAGGGCAGCAACCTTGTTCAGCATCACCGCAGGTTGGTTTTGCAAACGCCTGTTTTTCGTTCGGTGCTTCTCCTTGCTGATAAACCACAAAGCTCAGCGCCGCGTGGATACGCACGCATTATCCTGCCTTATTACTGGCCGTGCAACCCAGGGCACCACCAACGTGGGAGCTCCGACTCGGCGTTCAGCGGCCCTCTCTTCTCTCTTCTTCAAGCGGATAACCGTCTGGACACAGTCATCAACAGCCCTCCATGCGTCCTCGGTGCTAAGCATCTCGGGGACGATGTTTCAGGCGTATGTACCATGCCCAGAAGGTCCGCCAGAAGCTTGCGCTCGCGGCGCCACCTTGCGCACACAAAGAACGCATGCACGACGGTATCATCCATCAGAGGGCAGTAGTCGCATCTGGAAGATGCTTTTACCGCCATCCAATGAAGATAGGCATTAAACTGACCGTGTCTGGAGAGAAACTGGGTGAGGTGGTAGGTAACCTCACCGTGATGTCGCACCATTTACGGCTACATGTCCGATATCAGCCGGTGCGTCAATCTGCTCACAGCGGCCTTATCCTACTCCTGCTGCCACGTCGTCAACGTTTCCTCCCACCTGTCGTCATCATTTTGGGCACCAGGAGACATAAATTTCTCCCTGCGCTACTGGGCCAACAACACGACGGGGATCGTCCGCGCAATTACCATAACAGCTGCCGAGGAGACCGTGTGATAGGCGCATGCGATCCGGAGAGATCCTAGACGCTGTACAGAAGTGAGCCTTCTCCGAACATCCCGTCTCGCCAGCGCATACGCCCACACGTCCGAGCCGTACAGCAATATGGAGTTGGAAACCGTCGCGAGAAGTCTTCTCTTTGCCTTTATCATGCCATCACGCCCATTTGTCGTCATCATGCAAGGAAGAAGACAGATCGAAGATTTGTTTCAAGTGCGGGAGCTGCCACCATAGCAAAAAAGACTGCGATGGTGAGGCAAAGAGCTTTCTATGCAAGGAGGAAGATAGAAAGCATGAAGCTGGAAGAAAAGCTGCTCAGTCTTTAAGCGGGCACTAAACAAAGCTAGAGCCAGGATCCCTTAAAGGCCTAGCTCACAGCAAGACAATGGCGAGGCCCACCAATAAGTGTGAATGCAGGTCGCGCTGGGCTTGTATGCCCATCAGCGAGCAGGAGCACCGAGCCCAAAAATAAAGCTCGCAAAACAACTTTCGGCCGAGAATAAAGCTAAGTGTAGATGTCCGGTCACATGGAGCTTGAGTCCTTTTCAGGATGCCTACAAAATGCGGGACTGGTGGATAGATGATAATAAATAGTGACCTGGGCACCCTTAAGCCCCTTTCAGGGATCTTGGGTGGTGATTACATGTCAGCGATTGGTGAGCGAGATTTCTCGACTATGCTACGAGGTACGATGTCCTCCCTGGTGGCTCCACCCCAATGTAATGCTCACGCGGTTTCGGGGTGGAACTAAAGTCACGCGGCATAAGGAGGGTTTTTAGTTGGTAGTAGTGGTCTTATAAAAAAAAACGAGATCCACTGAGTCCAACACTATCGTGGCCCAGCAGTGTGCTTTAACGCAGTTCCCTCCCACCCCAAAAAAAAAAAAAAACTTATACTCATAGAACACTCCTTATACCACTACGATTACTAGTACTACTACCACTACGACTACTACTACTACTCCTGCTACTACTACTACTACTACTTCTGCAGTTACTTCAACTACAGTTACTTTTACTACCACAACGACAAATACTACTACTACAACTTCTATTACTACTACTACTACTACTACTACTACTACTACTACTACTACTACTACTACTACTATACTTGCACGTTACAGCGAGATCCCGTGAGGAGGCCGAGCGCAGAATACGGTGGGCCGTGAGGATAGTGGCGGAATGGCTTAGGGTCCACGGCTTCGAGCTC
>JAPYYV010001065.1:0-26774 GCA_030522625.1 Copidosoma aretas
GCTGGATTAAGTGTATCGAGTTACATGGAGATTATGTTGAAAAATAAAAAGAAATTTTTACAAAATTTATCGTTTTTCTTTTGTAGGCTAATTACTTATTGGACCACCCTCGTATATGCATACAATATTAACGCAACGACTGTTATCACAGAAACAGTTATGAGCTTTTTTCTAGTTATTTTTGATCACTTTAAAATCGATTGGGGATATACGTTTATAATAAGATATGATTTTAACATTCTTTCTTAATATTTATATATGTGAATTTTTTATTTTACTATTTTTTTATTTCTTATTTAGATTTTTATGTACTTCTACATCTCTTTGATTTGATTTATAACTATTAAAAATTCTTATTCTCATATAAAGGTACTAATTTTATATACAATAAAGTATCTTGTGTAATCGATTTAACATACAACAAGCTGCTAGAATCTCTTCGTACATTAACATTCTATCATAATTTATAACACATATTATATTTTTAACTATGCATCTTCACTGTTGTTCCTTGTTTACCTCCATAAATATCTTATATTTTCACATGAATCATTTTTCTCCTGCATATCTCCCCATTATCATTTAATCCTATATTTCTGACTGATATTATCATTCATATTTTATTTGTCGTTTCTTTCCGCTTTACACAGCAACGTGTGCTTTGCATTTTTTTTTCTTTTATTGCAGAGCTTACAGTCTATCACTTAGAAACTTTTAAACTCACTTATATCATTTTCTATTTGCTTTATTTTTCTCTCTCTGCTTTGTTCTCCTTTTAACATTTAGCGAATGATAGAGTTGTCAATTAACATATTATTTCTTTGTATTTGTCATTAGAGGTAATGTCTTCCTTTCTTTCGTAAAAATGTATTTCATTTTTTCAAATTTATTTTTCTTCGATGCTCTTTTTATAAATCCTATCGTTTTACAATCATCTACTTATTTATATGCAACTTCAACTTTTATGCCTATGTTGTATGGTTTTTATTGATTTAGATCGTTAATTCTTCGATTAGGCATAAATAAGGCCACGTGCTCTTGTCTATTTATGTTATGTGCAAAAAGTAGATGTAAAATCTTTATCTTCTGCCTATTTCTAGGCTAACCCTTCGTGCCTCTATTTCTTATATATATCCTGGTGTGTTTGCATTTAAACTTAACATGATATTTGTAAGTCTCAATCTATTTTTCCCCATTTTCTTTTCTTTTTTATTCTTAAATCCATACCTACCTTGCCTGCCTCTAGCTTTCGTATATATCCTTTTGTCTTTGCATCAAAATTAAACTTTATATCTAAAATCTGCTTTCTATTCTTTCTAGATATTTTGTTTTTGTTTCACAGGAAAGTCTTCACTACGCATGTGCAATATAATTCCATGATCTAGTCTATAAAGAATAATATGTAATTTGAACTTTCTACTTTAGCTCTTTTGCTAAACTCTTAAGCTGCTATGACTGCCTATTGCACCCTACCTGTCGTTTTTTCTGTGTGCCACGATAATTTTTTTTAAGAACCATACTGCTGGGTCTATTTCATAGTTTAAAACTTATTATTCCTCTAATTTGAATTAAAACAGATCTGTTTGTATCTTTCTTTATTCCTAGAGATTAAGATATTTTTTTTAATTTCATACTTATCTATTTTTTATACTTTCACTATTTTTTTTGTACTGTATGTATCTAATTCTGTCTGCATTAATTTTTGTCGTTAATCAGCTTAACGCCTTAAATGACGTAATCAGATGATTTAAGACAGTAAATTTTGAGCTTGCCTACTGTTACCCCGACTGTATTATTTGACATCTACTTATCGTTTATATTCTCTATGAATAAACTTGAAATTACCAGGCTGCAAAGGAACCCTTGTCTACCGGTATCATTTTTTAAAGTAAATTTTTCTGCTCCTAGCCATAATTGCCAGTTTTTTGGTATAGTTTTAGATTATTTTCAACATTTTTTTCATTTTTTTACTTATCCCTTTCATATATAATTTGAGTCGGAACATTTCTCTATTAATGTTATCAAATAATGATTTGAAGTCTACAAAAATAGCATGTAATTTATTGCCCTTTTTCTCTATTTTATTGTCATTTAAACTATTTAGTGCAAAAATATGGCACCTTTTTCTTCTTTTTGCTCTGATTCCAGCCTGACTTTCCTTTATCATTTTACAGTCCTCTAACTTTTTTAAATTTTTGAATGCTTATAATTGCTAATATCGTTAATGCTACTTAAAAAAAAGCCACTTTACTGTATTTAACGTCCTTCTACCTCTTATCTGCTTTGTAAGTTTGATAGATTCTTGCTATTTCCCACTCTTCGATTGCATGTGAGATAGTACATAAGCTATAAAGTATGTTTTTGAATTGAATCATCTAAATTATTTGCAAATTCTTGAAACAATTTTCCATAATTCTGTCGGCTCTTGTGTCATCTCTGATTTTTAATTTTACAAAGACATTATTTTATTTAATGATGAATACATCCTCGTACAATCTTTCTAGATATTGCTGCTCATTCTAATACTCTATCATTATTTTTCCGTATAACATGTGTCATTGTTTTCCTATTAGGACATTTATAATATCATTCTTTCTGCTCCTTTCCTTATAAACATTTCTTTTTTTTTAATTCTATTTATGTATTTTACGTTATTCTTTAATTCCATCTTTACTCTCTCTATTATTTTATACGTATTCTTTGATTTTATCAATAATCCATGTTTTTTACTAAATTATTGAGAAATCCTGTTCATGAATTTGCAATAATTGACCTTTATAGATCCAATCATTTTTAGTTACTCTGCTACCTGTAAAATTACATTACGTAACCTGTTCTATCTTTTCATGATATTTATTCCATACGTATATTTGCCTACTTGCAGCCTCTGCTCGCCAATTTTCTAATTATTTATATCTGTCAAATAAATCATATTAATAATTATAATTCGAAGATATAAAATTTCTTACAATAATATTTCTTTTTCTCTCATTTAATAAAGAAGCTTATAATTGCTTTATTCTTCTATTAAAAAAGTGATCATTCAAATACATTAAAAAATCTTTTTTTTTTATTGATAAATATTTTTTTTTTTCTTTAAAATGCTGTTTTACCAATATTTCTTGAAAAAAAACTCTTTTTTTCAAAAATTATAGAAAATTAAAAAAAAAAATTTTTTGGGCCAGGACTTCAGACACGTACATAGATGTGGTCAATACTGATTTCAGATAACAAATAATCAAATTCAACTCAGCACATATTACTGAGTGCATTTGTATGGAACAAATACACTACTATTATTTTAGGGTTCACTCAATTCGATCTTTTTATAAAACATTACCATTGTTTAGGATGTATGTAATTACATTAAATTTAGAATTCGAATCTTATTATTAAACTTTTTTTGTTATTAGAAAGATTTTATTTTTCCGGCCGTAATAGTTGTTCGAGTTCAACCAATAGCGCAAGTATACTATCGATGTAGAGCTACGAATCAGATCGCTACGTACATTTGTGCTATGTAGTCACTGTAGCAGACCGCAGCCAGCAGTCAGTCCACATCGCTTGCTCGTAAAGTCAAGTCGATCAGTGTGCCTATATACTGTGAGTTATGGAAGCTTCTCGTGCCTGTCATTTTCTTTCGTTCTCGACCACTCTGTTTTATCATAATGTATATGGCAATTTAGTTCATAGCAATATGTTTAAGTTGTTCAGTTTCAAGTTCACTGTGCAGCCTACCAGTGCCCACTTTATTTTTTTTCTTGTACGCCTATATAAATGCGTAAGGTGTCTTGTTTAATACGGATAAAGTGACGTGCTGTGTTAAATCAAAGGACGAGCCAATTTTTTTTTCCTGTCTCTTCTTCCTCCACTGTATCCGTCAATATACTTTAAATACAGTCCACTACTAGAATTAAGGGCTGCATTCGTAAATATTGTTCCTTGAGCCGGATACACGGGAAAAAGACAGGAAACGGTCTGCCATTGTGCTGTACTGACCGCGTGGCTGCTCTAAAGATGGCCATTTTAGCGTCTCTTCACCTTGTTCGGTTGTAGAGCGTAGCGGACGCGGTTGACGTGTGGACCTGCCAGCGCGTTGATCGTTTTTTCACACACGCACACAATACAAAGCACCTGTCTGGCTCCTGGTACTTGATTTTAGTTGTCATTAGATGTGATCTTGTTTACACATACTACTTAAGCGCTGCGCTCGCTTGTAGTACTTGGCCTTGGTTGTCATTAGGTTCGCTCTTGTTTACACGTACTACTTAAGCGCTTCGTTCGCCTTGAGTGCCTTGGTAGTCTTGAGGTATGCTCTCGTTCACACATACACTACGTAAACGCTTCTTTTGCGTGTAGTGTCTGGCTTTGTTGCCACTCTCACTTGGCTTCAGCGCTTACTTCGCTGGATTACAGGCCACTGTTGCCACTTACGTTCCATCACTTATACGTGGTCTTGAATATATGGAAAGTGATTATGAACGTTTATATTTAGTAATATTTAATTGGTCTCAATATCACGACATTATGCTGCTGTAATAACCATCTACTGAGCTGCCTAGCCTGCAGCTACTGCTACAGGCCCTTTACACCGGCTGCGGGCCCTGACGTCCGTCCTGGCCATAAGTCGTTCAGTCTTCTATCTTAGTAAGCACGTGTGCTTGTCATTGATACTGACCACACAATATTTGATTAGCGTTTTTTCTTTTGTGTCTAAAAGGTTTCTAAGCGGTAGAACCTCTTTTTGGTTCTTTTCAAAAGTTCTTTGAACACAGGTTAATAATTTAATTAAATAGAAATCTTACAACAATTTTTTTATTGGCAAACTTGTGTTATTGTAAGGGTGGCATACTGTTAGCTACCTTTAATCAATTTGATTTAATTATAAATTAGACTACCGAATCATAGTAACTTCTTAAATTGAAAAATTCTTGCATGAAAGGTTAGTTAACATTTACTTATTTAAGTGTAAATGTAGATTTATTTTTTGTTAGTGACATAGGTTAAGTCACTAGAAATTTTTTTTACAAAAAACTTGCATGTAGATTTTTTACAATATGGTATAATTTATTGATAGATATATCATCAGTCAATTTGTTGTTGGTTCAGAAACTTCTAAAATTTGCCTTTAATTCTCTTAAACCACTAGGTAGGCACTGCTTGGTTTATGAATTTGATTTGTTAGCTGAACCTTAGCTCTGTCCCATTAATTGATCCCAATCGTGTGGATCAGTAATTATAATTCTGCTTTAAAATAAAAGATTTTCACAAACAACAAATAGCTCTATATTACAAGATCAATAATTCTTTCTTGAATTTCAAAAAAATAGGGCAGCAAAAGATAGCCAAAGGGCAGAAATGGTCTAGGCTGCAGCAGCTCAAGGATAATTCTGAAAATTTTAAGATCAATCACCTAGCAGCTGTGGAATCATAGTTCGAAAATATTTATGATGTAGTAGAGGACTTGTATTATTCTTTGTCTGGTAATTTATATGATCATCTATTGTTCTTGGAAGCGAGGCCCAAGCTGACCTTGCCGTGCCTCTTATACTGATTCTATGATAGCCTTTTATAATGTTTTCTAGCTGCTATCTATTAATGTACTCTTATTTCTGGTAAATTTTAGGATTAAGAAGCTTTTAGGGATGTCTTTCGCGCATTTGTCCATCGTAAGCGGGAAATTCCTCCTATAATCACGTACCAACGTCTAAGAACTCATCTGAAAGGGGAGGCGTCTGATCTGATAAGGACTATACCCTTAACCAAGCATAATTATAATCAAGCTTGTGAAACTCTTTTGACCTATTATGATAATAATTGTAGATTAGTTGGTTCCTACACTTCAACGATAATGAATGGCTATTCGATGAAAAATTGGTTGTACGTTGAGGTTAAAATAATTTTTGAGGAAATGCTATGTTTGATGATTTTGACTTTTTCATTGCTTTTACCGTGAGTAAGTTTGATTATCAAACGACTAAACATTAGTATAAGCATCTCGGTAGGTATAATAGCCCACTAAGTTTGCAACAATTGCGCGATTTTCTGTCAAATCAAATCCTTACTCCTGAGGCTTTTACCCAACATGGCAAAAAAGATTTTCCGAACGTACTTATTTTGCACTTATTCCTCGACTTCCCCGAGTAAATCTGCTACTCTGCATCAGACCACCGTTGAAAAATCTCGACAATGTTATCATTGCCATTAAGAACATTCATTTTATTCTTTTGAGAAATTAGAATCTTATTCATGGATGTAGGTAAGACCCTTTTTGGATGTAGGTAAGTCTCTTTTATCAAATTCTTCTGTGCTAAGTCTAGAAGGGTTACAGAACACATGAGTTTTTCTGAAATACCTGCATCAACAAATCTACTTCTCAGAAAAATTTATTATACCTAGAGAATATCTTAAAGCCTCTGTAGTAAAGAAATTGCCTCCTCCTTCTATGCGACTACATTCGTTGGCTCCAATTCTCGTGATCGGTCTATTCTCGTTATCAGTTGGTGCACCCATAGATGTTTCAGTCTTGCCTTACGATTCTAAACATCCTCTTGGTTTTTTTTTTTGTAAGGATAACATCATCTTTTTGCTGGTCGATTATTAACATAGATTACCTTTGCATGAAGGCACTTAGCTCACACTTGCGACGTTGAGATAAAGTTTTTGGATATTGGAGGTACGAAAAATCGTTAGGTCTGAGATAAATCACTGTATACAGTGTCATCGATACAAAACAAATCTACAGACTGCCATGCTATGGGCGAGTTGCCAAGCTCTCGTGTCTCAACCTGCTTTCTATTTAAAAAAACTGGTGTTGACTATGCAGGGCCGGTTCATGTAAGGTTGTCTAAAACCAAAGGGAAAGGCACTTTAAAGGGATATTTATCTATATTTGTTTGTATGGTAACACGTGCTATTGATTTGGAGATTGTTGAGTATTATACCTCAGAGTCTTTCACGGCTGCCTCCCATAGATTTACTGCTCATCTTGGACACTGTTCTGATCTTTGCAGTGACAAGGGCACACATTTTGTTGGTGCCGATCTCGAATTACGAAACTTATTACGCTCGTTTAAGAGTTCGCAGCCGTTTTCCGCAGAACTGTCCACTCTAGGGACGCAACGGCATTTTAATCCTCCTGCAGCCCCCCATTTTGTGGTATTGTGGAAATCAGCACCTCTATTTGACGATTTATCTAGCCTTGACGTACTGACTCCTGCTCATTTTCGGATTCTCCGCTCTTTCTATTAAGTGCCCGAGCCCAAATCTAACTCTTAAATCGTTGGAAATCGATTACCCATCCTATGCAAGGTTTTTGAAGAAGGTGGTCTTCTGAGTACCTCACTAGTCTTCGATCACGTTTAAGGTGGTCAATTTTCTAACGCTCAATACAATTTAGAGATTTAGTTCTTGAAATTATACGTTAATCTTATTCTTTCGTATTAAGACTTTATAGATCCATTTGTCATTTATTTTTATTCTGTTATATATTTCATTATGTGTACTATTATAAGTAGTATGCGTGCCACGGAATCCAATATTGCTAAAACTAAGATAATTTCTGTTGTTGATTTTTTTTTGTTGATGTTCATTACTATAAAATTATCTTAATTAATACTAGGACTTCGCTTAGGATTTATGTAATTACAATATATTTATAATTGAATACTTTATTTCTAATTTTTGTTGTTAGAAAAAATATATTTTTGCGGCCAGATTAGTTGTCCGAAATCAAACAATAGCACAAGTATACTATTCATGTAGAGCCAACAATCAGAAAGTTGCATACACACGCGCTATGTAGTCACTGCAACCGGCAGTCAGTCCGCATTGCTCGCTCGTAAAGTGAAGTCGCTCAGTGTGTCTATATACTGTGACTTATGGAAGCATCTCGTGCTTTCCATTTACGTTCATTCCTTACAGTGCACAGTGCAGCTTATCAGTGCAAACGTCATTTGATTTCTTGTACTCCTACGTAAATGTACGCAAGGCATTTTGTTTAATACCAATGAAATGACGTGTTGTGTTAAATCAAAGAGCGAGCCAATTTTCTGTTCCTGTCTCTTCTACCTTTCTGTATCCGCCAATATACTTTAAATGAATTCCGCTTCTAAAATAAAGGGCTTTATTCGAAAATACCCATTCATTTTAAGTTCTTATAGAACAACAATAAAAGTTATAACAAAATAATAATAGTCGGACTTTTGAATTAATATCATCACATCTATATTACATTTATATAAGATTATCCATACACTTACAATAGTACAATAATTCCGTCGATTAAATACATTCATGCTCTTCAAATTTGTTGCGCACTACTTACTTATTGTATACAATTGCCACTATTATATTTGAGAAGCTTTTCTAATTTCTAGTGATTTTGAGAAATTTTTTCAGCTAAAAAGACTCTCTACTGCTTAGAATATTTTGACTGTAAAAATTCTTATGGTTGGTTGTTGTAAACAAAATTTTTCTACTCAATGGATTGTAAAATTTGTAAATGAGGTATGAAAAATTTACTGCGGATATAAAATTTGTTACATTGAAGTAAATTATCATTTTTTTACAGGCATTTTTCTTTAAAGTTTTTCAATGCATATATTTATTGTAATTTTTATTTAATAAATAGTGTATGAATGATAGCAGCAGTATAATATTAAACTTTAGACAAATCTTATTTTTTTAAAAGGTATGAGGATTAAGACAACAATTTTTTTTAATAACTTAAGAATATTTAAACGATATTAATAGCATATCTAGTATCTGTTAATAACTGAAGTCTTTTCGATTAATAAAAAAAAACTGAATACAAACATTATAAATGAATGGCATCATAAGCCCTTTTTTATCTATCTACTGAAAATAAATACCTTTATTTTCCGATGACTTATAGTAACGTTTATGCTGTGCTTAAGACAAATACACGTAACGAGTTAAGACTTTATATATAATGTTTTTTCGTAGAATTATTTGTGCAGCTTATTTCATAACCTCCAATCATTATTGATAACTTTTTAATATAACATTCAAACATATGCGTTTTCACATAACCATTGCCTTCCGTCCATAGGCCCCTTATAGTATACTATGTCTTACTCTTATATTACGCATGATTGTTATTCTGTTAGTAAATATGACTATCTTAGATAAACCAGACTATTTTGAAACAAGCTGATCGTCGAAAAATCAGCAGCCACATGTGCTGTGTCTGATCAATCCTAATAACTATGGACTCCGTATGGCAAGAACATCCCACATAGCATAGTACGTTCCTGAAACGTTTCAGAAATGTGAATTCTAAAACATTAAAACGTTTTCTTAAAAGGATTAGAAACATTTCTGAAACGTTTCTAAAACCTTTTTTTGTCCACCTCGGTCAGTCATAGGGAATTATATAAAACGTTTCTGAAAAGGTTTTGAAACCTATCTCAGTGGCAATTTATTTATAACAAAAAAAAAAATATTTAAAATGGTTTTAAATGCGTCAAAAGTTATAACAGATGATTAAAAGAATAGCAACAAAAATAAAAATATAATAATGCAGAAAAAAAAACCGGCCCAGAGTAGGATTCGACCTCGCGTCGCAGAGTTGCAAGGCGAGCATCTTATCTACTTGGCCAAAGTGAATGAGATACAGCAGAAGTTATTTTGGTCCATATGAGGTACATTAAAAAATTGTTTTTGTTTTTATGGCTTTTAAAATTAAATGAATAAACAACTCAATTCAGATTTTCAATTTTATGAATCAAAATTATTTCAAAAATCAGAAATAAAAGTGTAAGGACTTAGTTATAGAGGGACCCCACTACCTATAAAAGTACTTACAATTACTCTGTAACTAAGTACTCATACTGCTATTTGTGATTTTTGGAATAATTCTCATTTATTTATTTATTTATTTATGTATACAAAGTATAAGGGCAGAGCCTAATTACATAAAGATAAAATTAGGTATATATGTATTTAAAATAAACTGTAAATTATAAAATAAAATAATATTAAATAGATCAAAATAACATTACACCGGACATACAAAAAAAAGTATTATTTATGATATTAAGGTAAGATTTGTGAAATAGAAAATATGAATTTGGCTAATTATTTATTCAATTTTAAAAACTAGAAAAACAAAAACTATTTGCTAATGTACCTTACATGGACCAAAATAACTTCTGCTGTATCTCATTCACTTTGGCTAAGTGGATAAGATGCTCGCCTTGCAACTCTGCGACGCGAGGTCGAATCCTACTCTTGGAAGGTTTCTTTTTCTGCATTATTATATTTTTATTTTTGTTGCTATTCTTTTAATCATCTGTTATAACTTTTGACGCATTTAAAACCATTTTAAGTTTTTTTTTTTTTGTTATAAATAAATTGACACTGAGATACGTTTCAAAACCGTTTTAGAAACGTTTCAGATTACTCCCGATTACTGATCGAGGCGGACAAATAAAAGTTTCAGAAACGTTTCAGAAACGTTTCTAGCTCTTTTAAGGAAACGTTTCAATGTTTTAGAATTTACGTTTTTGAAACGGTTTAGAAACGAACAATGCTATGTGGGATAGTGAGCTATGCTCTTCTGATCGGCAGTCTATACTAATTGTCATAGCTTGTATATAAATAGATATAAAACAATTAGTGCTAGTATATCAAAATCAAGCAATCACCAGCTTGTCCTGTTATATTTAACCAATATCTAAGCCTAGTTATGAATATTGCAAACTTAAATATTGAATAATTCACACGTAACATTTGATTTATTATCATAAAAAATATATACCTCCGGTGGCCCAGGAGCCTTATTGCCTAAAAGCCTCCCTATATGTCATCCAAGTATATGCACACTTAACGTCTTAAGCTCCCCAACCAGAGCGGGAAAAGCCGCAAGAGCTACAACTCTTATAACGCTGCGAGAGATTTGCGTACAGGAACAACTCTCATAACGCTGCAAGGTTCTTGCGCTCGTATCATATGACACGCTTGAATTCGTAGTACATCCCTGAATTGCTGCAGCTCTCGTACTGCTGCGAGAGATTAAGCCGCCCGCGTATCATATGATACGCTTGAAGTCTTGATACATCCCGAATCGCTAATAGCCATACAAAGAGACATTGAGAATCCCCGCGAGAGATGCAGACGCGCGAACTGATACGCTCGGAGCTGCAGCCTAATGTAATATAATTACTGCTGGCCGGCATTCCGCACGCTATTATTCGCTAATGGAAGATCTTTAACAAGTGTCTACTGCTCATGATAAACTCCGATAATATATCAATTGCATTTGTAGCAAGGTATTTAATTTTTCAAGATCTAAAGTATCTAGTAACAGCAAGTGTCGTCTGACTTTTAATTTTCAAAGATAATACGTCGAGAAGAATCATATTTATAATTTTCAAGTGTCCATCGTCTTATTTTTCACTAAAGACAGGATGTTTCATATTATGTGCTCAAAAGTAAGTATATATTTTAAATAACATGTTTTGCGTGAGCCCCACGTGTAATTTTTAGTTTTCAAAGATGATGCATCAAGAGATGAAACATATTTACATTTTTCAAGTGTCCATTATCTTATTACCTATTTACCATGGATAGGATGTTTCTTATTTCAACGGGGGGTTCGGTTTATAAAATTTAGGGTACAAATACTGATGCTAGACTGCAGTTCATTAGTAGTCTTTTTTAATTCTCTAACAAGATTAGAAGCAGAAAGAGGAGCAAGCTCTTCTCTGTTTCTCAGTGATGATGGATACTTTAACGACAAAAATTGATGGTGCTGACTCCATAGATGTCTTGCCAATTCTACTGCGTAAACATCCACCATCTCTACTATTAATTTTACGATTACGGGGACCAGAGCTGATGGAATACGTATTTCATAATACACATCATTTAACTCCAAGACATGTACCAGGTTAGTCAATATTTAAATTACAAAAATTTTTCCAAATAATGTATTGCTGATAAATAGTTAATTTATTTCATTTTTAGCAAATAATGGAAACAGTCAAGTCTCTCCATCATCACCAGCATTAGTACCATTGTCATCATCATCATCATCATCATCATCATCATCATCATCATCATCATCATCATCATCATCATCAGCATCATCATTATCATCATCATCAGTGCCATCATCATCAAAGACAGGTTGTTTTGTAAATTTAAATTTGTTTATAAAAAAGTTTGAGTTAAAATTCATAGTAATGCAAGAATTTTTTTTTCTTATTTCCATTTTGAGATATATAAGGAACACCAACGCGTTTCGCAGCAAAAAAACGCGTATATGCGAGCTGGCTGCAATTTTACCGGAATCCAATCGCTCTTTGAGCGGAGACATCTGAGGAGAGGTGGCTCGAACGTTCAAGGCGACATTGGTCTACAGGACAAATCACCATCCCGCCTACAATAAGTAGGCTTAATCTAACGAAGGAAAGAAGAGGAGAATATTAAAAAATTGCAAAAAAAATAAAAGAAGAAAGCTAGGGTAAGAAAATAAAAATAAAAAATCATTTTCGTATTCCCTTAAGGAAAAAAACACAGCCATCAATGAGGTGTAAGTTAGACTGAATAAAATTTACATTACAGTGTAAGAATAATTATAGTTTTACATTAATATAATATACATATTTTTAAAATTTTCTATTGTACATCAATGTTTTCAATAAAATAATTTAAATTAAATACATTGATTTATTATTTAACCTCTTCCATTAAATATATTTAACATTAATAAGATTAAAAATGACTATAAGTATAATATTATAGATACTAAAATAAGTTTTCAAACAGATCTACACTTTTTTTAAATTATTCCTATTCAAAAATAAAAAAGGAACAGAAAGTAAGGGCCCCATCCTATGCCTTTACCTGTAAGAAACAACCATTATACTTTTCTTTTTAAATTTCTTCTCCTTTTTTTATTTTACTTTTTTATTTATTTATACATACATACATGTTTTTAAGAGAAATTTTAAGATTATCAACTGCATTAACTCCTTGATCTTCTTCTCCTTGCTTTCCGTGATCATGTTGAATCATTCAATGCTTCATTGCATACACGTTCTTTACAGCACACATAGCATCCCAGCACAGAGGATGATTTAAACACAACACAGAGATGTCCTTTAGAATTCTTCTGATAGATGGACAACCATTATCATCAAGATTAACCATGCTATTTAAAAAAGAAAATTACACTCATTATTAATAACATCTTATAATTTATTAATTTATAACTTACTACTTATCTGGTAAGATTTTTTCTATCCACTCGTTTGTTTCCAATCCTTTGAAGCATATCCAACTTGCATCTTTTAATGCCTCTTGCAGTAGATAGGTATGATTCATATACGGAATCACACCAGAACTCCAGGCTATCCCATGGTAATTTTCCTCAAACCAATTATTCATACAACGTTCATTTATACTCAAATTCATCCACTTACATGGGGCTTGGAGGGAGTAGACTATAGGCTGGGTATCCTCTTCCTCATAGGTAATTAGGGCGAGCTCCTTGACGACGAAGTTCTTCGATGACCTCAGGAAACCTTGGAAATCAATAACGTACGTCATAGTTATCTTCTAGTACTGCACTAAAGAGCTCCTTACTCTAGCTTGCTTCAAAACAGTCTGATACATTTGCTGCACTAACACTCATATTTATACCCTCGCTTGATAGTAGGGTTATGCAGTTGCGTGCGCAACTGCCAGTTGCGTGCACAACAGTAGTGGGAATTCGCAGCGACGGCGCGCGGCGGCTCTGCAGTCATGGTAGGGTTGACTGACTACAAAGGTAGCAAGAGCAGCTCGAAAAAATCAGTCGAGACATCGCGCAAGCTAGCAAGCAGTCTTCTGTCTACACCAGAAGGTAGAATAGCCAGAGGGTCTATCTGGAAGGTATCTCTAAATAACTTCCGAAAGATATACTTATAGGGTCAATCCAGAAGACGTTAAGGTATGTACTTTAAAAGTATGACGTAATTCTTAAATTAATAAAAATATGCTTTTAAGATATTCATTAATATGAGTAATTCACGAAGAACCATTGAAATAG
Source organism: Copidosoma aretas (assembly GCA_030522625.1). NCBI lineage: Eukaryota > Metazoa > Arthropoda > Insecta > Hymenoptera > Encyrtidae > Copidosoma > Copidosoma aretas. Next base: position 14,060 of record JAPYYV010001065.1, read on the forward strand.
ATGTTATGATGTCAGTGGAATATCCAGAGCAAGCAGAAATGACAGGTGCATTAAAAGTAGAGACACCAATACCTACATACCTTTCTAAGTCAGATGATAAAATCATTATAAATGACGCATCATCAGAGCCAGAAATCAAAGTTATATATGGAATCAATAATATTGATGATGAATCAATGTCCTCCAACTATCCTCACAGGGGAAGTGAGATTGAGAAAAATTTTAATTCCCAATATGTGAGTAGTAATAAGGAAAATGTTTTTTATAAAATCATTAAAGATATGATTAATGTAGTTTACGGAATGACTATGGAAAATGAAATAAAACAAGTAGATGTTATACTTGTACACAAGTAAGAAGGATGATCTAGTGCAGAAGCTCTCATCGCTAAGCCAAACTTCATAGTTGAACGATTTTTACTGAAGGTCTGGTTGCTATTCAATTAAATCGAACTGAAATAACCATAAAAAAGCCAATATATGTAGGGCTTAGTGTTTTAGATGTATCGAAGACGCTTATACATGAATTTCTTACTCATTCATGAAACAAATATTTGAAAATAAATGTAAACTTTTGTACACGGATACAGACAGTTTAATCTATAAAATTCATAATATAAACATATATGAAGTAATAAGAGAAAATATGAAAAGATTTGATACATCAGATTACTCAGAAGATAATCTGTTTCAAATAGAGTAAAAAAAAAAAAGTGATGGGATTAATGAAAGATGAAAGTCGTGAAAAAATCATTACTGAATTTATTGGCTTACGAAGTAAAATGTACTGTATATGTTTCGATAATGATAAACCTTTAAAACAAAACAAAAGGAGTAAGAACTATGGTCTTAAGGTCAAAAATGTCATTTGATGACTACTTCAATTGTTTTTTTAATGAAAGGAAAGTAATCTGTATACAGCAAAATATACGCTCAAGACAGCACGTTGTACATACGGAGAAGCAAGAAATAGTAGCTTTGAGTCACCATGATGATAAGCGTTATTTACTTTCAAATAGTACAGATATCACGGGGACATCAATATATGAATGATGACGTAGATGAAGCAATGCTTTAGATACTAATGAAGTGGGAAGTGGGAGAATTTAATGGAGATATTGTAGATGACGCAGTGGATGAGAAAGTGGAAAAAATCATTGTAGAGATGATAGATGACGTAGAGGCTGAAAAATTGAGAGAAATCATTCGAGGGGGTAAAGAAGTGGGAAAAGTCTTTGGAGAGAGTAAAGGTGTGGGGGCACTTCTTGAGAAGGTACGTAAGCAGCTTGATTTCGTTCTGGAGTGCATTCAGTTGTCCGATGAGCTTGAGAACGGGCAACCTCTCTACAAGCGTTTGAGACTCCAGTAAGAGGTCTTGTTGCGGTGGTAAGTATGAAATTTACTGATCCATGGTAACGTTTTAACTATAACTAGCCATAGTTATTATTTTATAAAATGGATTTGACGGCACTTAATCGCATTGCTAATACCAACTTCTTGCCGACGAAGAAGATATCGGAGCTAGAGGTTGAAGTCAAATATTTAGTGACTAAGCTGTAGCGGGTGACAACAAAGTTTGGTCGTAAGATAGTCGAAACTATCAATAATGAGTTTAAAGTATTTTTACCTGATCGAGTATCAAAATATCTCGTAGATGAAGATAAATTATTTATAGAATTATGCGAGATGGCTAATAAACGTCTTTTATTCATAGACTATTTTGGTGATAATAAGTTTAAATTCACTCGATTTGCAAAATTTATGAGTAAGCTTGTTTGTAAAATTGCACACTAATGTATCAATTTAACCATAAACGAATAGAGAAAGACACGGAGTGGTAATATGGCAGTTGAACAACACAGACAAGGGCGGTGGACGGGGCCCTTATGCCTTCTTTTTTTCAAATTATAAATTGAATATCAGATTTATTAATCCAACTATTATGAGAACTATCAAATCCCAACCATTTAAAATGCATTTCATCACCACGTTTTTGAATAACTTTTTTACGAGATATATGTATGAATATTTTGTTTTCAAGAGCTCTTGCTCATAGAAGCCACCGGCAACAGGTTGGTTCCTATAATCTTTCAAATGATAGGTGACAGGTCTTGTATTGGATATTTTATCAATCGTAAATATCTCTGTCGACCAATTCGGTCTGTATCCTTTCTTAAATGCTTGTTTTACTTTTCTTACACGTACTTCATCATTCACTTTAAACTTTGCCTTTTTTTTTTACATGTTTTTCATTATACTAACGAAATTTTTTTACTAACTGGGCTTCGCTAGCTAATGTAACGTCATTTGGTTTCATTGCAGTTGTTCGATGTTTTTTAATATTATAGTCTTTTATTAAATTATGTAATATATCAAACCACATATAATTACCATTAAGGCTTAACTTTAACCATCCCTTATTTTTTAGAGGATGATTAAACCGTTCACATATCGATGCTTTAAGATTACTGTAGGTTTAGTATAAATTAATTTTATACTTTTTCATAAGATCTTCAAACGCTTCATGATAAAATTCTTTGCCTCTGTCAGTATGCAAATTCTTTGATACACGACCTTGAAGAAATATAGATCTCATCGCAGCTGTGACGTCATCAGCAGTTTTACGTTTTACCGGTATATATCTATTACAGTGAGTATGTATCTATAACCTTTATTCTCATGAGCATAAGGTATCATCTCCACAAGATCAGCTTGCCATGTCTCATCTAAGCCTTGAATATCATACTTTCGACGCGGATAGTTACGTCAAGCTGGTTTGTGGAGCTCCACTAATACAATTTCCTTCTTAGTATTTATCCTCGTTGATGCTTTATAACAATCACTTTATACTTTAAATCAATATATTTTATCTAGTCTAATTATTTTCAGAAGAATTGTAAGAGATATGAGATAACACCTGTTTAATAATAGTTATATCCTGCTCCAAAGTAAGTACTCTTTTAACCAATAAGTCGCTTAAATCGCTTGTTCTTTGACCTATTTTATCCTGATTGTCTATTATAATTTTCTTTTCTCTTTCAAAACTCACAAGATTCATTGCATCATTAGGCTGAATAGCTGCTTCAACATTGCATAATCTTCTGTTTTCTATATTATAATGTCCATCAGCGGTAATTTTATATCCGATACCGGGAGGACCCCGACTTCCACCTTCAATCTTACCTAACTTACGTCCGAACACGTCAATCCTCTCAAAACGTGCATGTGCATCAGTATATATACTTTCCTTCCCGTAACTCTTCAATGATTGATATTATCTCATTATCATGACTCAGATCTCCTGCGGCTCTTTCGGCTACGAGTAATCGAAGGCGATTGACCAACTCGTTTGGATCATCCCAGTGTACATAATCCATTGACTGCATTGTTCTAGCAACTTCGTAGTGAAGCAGCAATAATCCTCCCTTTTTGCTGGCAATAAGATTAAACATCGGAGCTCTACTTTTATTATATTTATTACTATTATGCGTTTTAATAGTTCCTAGTTTGCTAAATCCCTTTCGATGCACACTTAAAGTTTGCAAGAGTGTGTAATATGTTGCCAAATCATCCTGATTTATGTGAGATGTGTCAGAATGTTTTTTCACAAGTAGCTCCATCAATCCAACACTCATAGGATATTTTAACTAGCTTATCCCGATTTTATTGTTGTTAAAATTTACTGATGAGTTTCCAAACTTATACATTCCATCTTATTCTCGAACCCCATTAACCAAATCTAATAAATCTTTCTTATTTTGATCAACTATTTGTAAATAAAGTTGTTATACTTATTCACATTACCATCATCAATTTGATTTTGGATAGTGATATTCATTTTATCATTATCATCATCATCACCATCATCATCATTGTTATCACTTTGACTGACAGCAGACTCAAACATCACGTCATCGTCACCGTATTTTTCTTTTTTCATTCGTTTGATGGGTAGCTGCTTCGTGGATGGTGTATCAAAATAATTACGAGTCACAGAATAGTTTCTTTTATTATCCACTTTCTTCGATTCAGAAATTATTTCCTTAAGAGGATCTGTGATTGGTTTAAAAGTTTTACTTAGTTCTTTTTCAACCTTATCTTTTCTAGATATAAATAATCTGTACTTTTTTTTCACAGCTTCTCTCTCTCTCACCAGTTGGTAAAGTATGTCTTTTTATCGCTCGTACATGTTGACACTTCAACGACTCAAAGTAGACTAAATATAGTTTGCTATGGGCGTTCAAAATTTATAACAAAATTTGTCAAAGCCCTTTTTATATCGGCCGTTATTTATCCGCCTATCTTGATCAATAACAACAAATCCATGTTTTTCATCATTCCAACATTTCGAGCATAAATTTTTAAACTTTTTGTAGGACATATCAGAGTTCACATGATCAGCGTATACATGTCTTAAATGAGCCTCATATTGACGAAATAGAGCTAAAAGATTAACGTTATCTCTTACAAGGTGTTTTGGTATTTGTTCAGATGACTAACAGAGATAGAAACAGTCCACGTTTTTATGTCTTCCCATGCAGTAAGAGGCTTGAACATTATCTTGTTTTTCACATGCCATATTATCGAAAATCATGATGGAATTTGGTAAATCACCATCTGGAGATATAACTGCTTCATGTTCATTGAGAGGGAAGTATTGTACACCATCTATAGGCTCCAATAGATCTTTTAAGAAGACGTAGTTTGATTGCTTCAGTGATTTCAAGTACACGTACACATTTTCAAACCTTAAACCATTAGGATGAATAATTAGTGCTAATAAGCTATTAGTTTTACCACAATTAGATGGACCGCAAAATACAGCTCCAATACTGGCAGGAAGTAGTTCACTATGTCAATTTGGGTGCTTTTCCCGTCTCACAACTGTGTCAAAGTTTAGCACTTGTTATTTCACAGTTTGCTCTTTGAATTTTATGTCTGCTTAATACGACAGCTCGATTACAACTAACATATAAACTATGACTACAATGTTTTTATACTCTAACATCGATTGACGACTGCGCATGCGTTGTAAAGAGGGAGAGAGGGTTACAGGCTATGAATACAATGATTCTTCTTTTTATCCCTCAGTCTTTGTTTAACCTTTAAAGAGTGATGATTATACATCATAAACAGGAACATGGCTTTTTAAACAAGGTTGTAAATACTTTACCAGTAGAATTTCACATACCAGGCTATCAGTACTGCGGTCCAGGTACTAAGATTGTAAAATGTCTCGCTAGAGGTGATCGGGGGTTAAATCTGCTAGACGCAGCGTGCAAGGAGCACGACATAGCTTATTCTCAGAATCGAGAAAGTATAGAGGCAAGAAACTAAGCGAATAAGGTTTTAGCTAAGAAAATCTGGGGAAGAATGAAAGCTGGGGATTTGAATATAAGGGAAAAGGTAGCTGCTCCAGCGATAACAGGTGCTATGAAGCTTAAAAGTAAATTAGGTATGGGTCTACAGAGTATGAAAAGAAAACCATATACTACTTTACATACAGTAATTAGAGCTAGTTCGTGAGGAATAAGTACTAAAAGTAAAGATGGGCGCAAAGTTATTGGTTCTGTTTTGAAAGGTGCGCGTAGTGCTGTTAAAAAAGCAGGTAGTAAAAAATATGTCAAAGTGCCGCGTGTATTACGTCTCTCTGCTATAATTTGAGGTGCATTACCTTTAATACCCTTATTTTCTGTTTTAAGTACAACTGGTGCACTAGCAGATGGAGTAGAAGGAATATTAAATAGTATCAATGCAGCTAAGGCTGCTAAGCAGCAGCTACAAGAGAGTCAAAGACATGATAAAACTATAGAGTCTATTGCCCTTGGAAAGGGTCTTAATCTTAAACCATATAAGACTGGGTTGGGTGTCTATTTAAAGCCGTATGCTGGAAAAGGTTTAAAAAAAAGCTTGATGATGTAAAACTTCCTGATAGAGCTTTAACTGACGTTGATATACGTAAGTACGCTGAAATATCAAGAATTCCTGATTTTCGCGGGGTATTTATGTGAGACAATTTAGCCATGAGTGGAGTGTGATATCGTGAAACTGCGATAGTAAATCTTGACCATAAAGTTGGACCTGGAACTTATTGTGTGGCATATCGAAAACGCGGTAATGACGTCATTTACTTTGATAGCTTGGGTGATCTGCAACGGCATATAGATTCAATGTTGTACCTTGGCATTGGTAAGATTAAGTACAATTGAAGGACCATATGCAATAAGGGGACTAGCACTTTTTTCATCGTTGATTTACTCATGAATGATTTATTTTTTTTGAAATTTGAACAACATTTTATGAAAAATGGGGAACGAGTGTTATTCAAAGAGTATCTCAGTATTCATAAAAAAACCTCTAAATGGTGATAATTGATGTTGAAAACAGTGCTACTCCCCTTATTGCATCCGGCCCTTTAATTATGAAAGATATCAAAATTTTAATTCTGACAAATACGGTCATTTATGTTTAAAATTTCTATCACGAAGGTTGTCAAAAAGTATATAAAGTAATGTTGTTGTCAGAAATCAATCGTTAGCTCTCTAACAGTTATTGAAGAAACAACATAGACACTAAGTTTGTCTGGTACTTGTTCTGTATTGGAAGCGCAGTATTTTCCACCTATTAAACTATCAGAGAAAAATAACTACATTCTTGGCTTAGTAGAACTACTATCGTTTAATTCTATTCCAAATATTGATGAAAAGAATAATAAATTTTACGTAGGTGATAAAGTAATTATTTTACCAACTGGTAGCTACGAAATTCAAGATATTAAATCATTTTTTATCGACGCGTTGTAGTCTGAGGATATACTTATTGATTTAAAACCGAATAATAATACGCTACGCAGCGTCATTACGTGCAATCGTACCATTAATTTTACTGACGATTCTATAGTATGACTGTTGGGCTTTACTGAACGAGTTCTTAAGGATTACGTTACCCATCATTCAGATTTACCTGTAGCTATTCTTAAAGTAAACTTATTACGTGTTGAGTGCAATATCTCTAGTGGAGCATACATAAATAGTCATAAAGTTCACACAATTCCCAAATTTTTTTCAGCTGTACCACCAGGATATAAAATTATTGAAGTCCCTTCACAATTTATGTATTCACCGATTGTCGGACATACCATTGACCATATACAACTACGCATAGTTGATAAGGAGGTGATTTAGTTAATTTTCGCGGAGAGGTTATAACAGCAAGGTTGCTATAAAGCCTGCCTATAAAGGTATATAGGCAGCTCGACATGTCCTACACTGTTTAATCGACAGCAAACATTCGAATCGTCAACACGTCAGCGGAGAAAACGGCCAAAGTGTTAAAACTAAACGATTTAAAACATTCATTTTCTAAGAAGTCTAGGATTAAAAATAAAAAAGCCCTGGTGAAGACTAAGTGGCATATTTTCAATTCTTTGTTGTATTAAGCATGGAAGTGATTTTAAACATTCAGTCTCCTGTCAAGTTTAATGAGTGAGTTGCGCACTATGAGATTTATACTCATCAGCCTTACGCATCGTCAACCTATGGTAATAGTGATGAGATACGTCTATTGATTCAACATCAAGACCTATGTCTGCTACTATCTCGTAGCTCTTTACGCATTTCAGGGAGATTAGTTCAAACTGACGGTAATAGAACAACGACAAATACTGATTTAGTAAACAACGCCATCTGTCACCTATTTAAAGAAATAAGATATGGGATAAACGCTATAGAGATAGATAAGTGTAAGAATGTAGGTTTGACAACTTTCATGAAAAATTTGTTAATGCTTAGTCCTAATCCAAATCTAACTATTAAGAATGCAGGTTGCCTTGATCTTAAAGATGACGAGGTAAGTCTAACTGACGATAGTGGTGATTTTGATGTAATAATTCCTCTTAGTATGCTTTTGGGTTTCGCTGAGGACTATCGTAAAATAGTTGTTAATGTTACACATGAACTTATACTTACAAGACGAAGACATGATTTAAATGCAGTGATTCAAACATTGATTCCCCCGGCTGATGGTGCCGCTAATGCGGTAGCAACTTGGGAAGACTTTAAGATGAGTATATTAAAACTTGAATGGCTCATGCCCTACGCAGTACTTTAAGATTCCAATAAAATTAATTTACTTAACTATTTACAAAAAGATAAATTTATATCTATGAGTTCTCGTACGTGAAAGCTATACGAATATCCACTTTTACCTACTACATCAAAACATATATGGACAATTAAGACGTCCAATCAGTTGGAAGAGCCTCGTTATGTTTTCTTAGCTTTCCAGACAAATCATAAGAATCAGAGAGGTGTTGATCCTAGTAAGCTTGATCATTGTAATGTTAGAAATGTAAAACTTTATTTAAATTTACAATATTATCCTTATGGCAATCTCAATCTAGATAATATATGGTATCAGTTAATTCATAATCAGTTTGCATTGTTACATGACATGTATGCTAATTTTCAGAATTTATATTATGGTAAAGATTGTGCGCCACTTTAATGTAAATATCAATTTCAGAATGATATTTCTCTAATCGTCATTGATTGATCCAAGCAAAATGAGTTGCTGAAAAATGCTCCAGTAGATGTAAGATTAGAATTTAAATCTCACGGCAATTTTCTCGCCAATACATCAGCCTATTGTTTGATTTTACATGATCGCATGGTTCAGTACAACCCGATGAGTGGTGATGTTAAGAAACTGATGTGAAGCGTAGTGGTGGGATTAGAATGGTGGGGGTAGAGTGGTGGGGTTAGGCTATAAAAGCCAACGTATGGCTCTGCTCATATTATTCGTTTTCCAACCGTCATGAAAAAAGGTCAGAGCAGTTAGAGCAGTAAAGAAAAATTTATTAAACGACGACAAGAAGAGTTAGAAAATTTTTTTGAAAAGAAAGAGGAGAAATCGAAAGAGAAAAAAAATTCTACGGAAAAAACCAAAAATGGTAAAAATTGTAGAATCTTTCAAAAATTAATTTTTTTTAAAAAATCCATCTATATGTCGCATAAGTTAACCATTAGCAAATTTACCACAGATGTCAAATATCAAAAACTTTCAACCAATGATGATGATGATGATAATACATATTGGTTAAAAATGTTTACAGAAAAGTTTTCGAGCAAGACTCCTGAGAATCAAGATTATGAAAAATTAAAATAAAATGAACTAAATAGTTGATATGCAGGGCTTTACACAGCCCGTTACTGACTTTGTACTAAAAGAGTTAGCTATAATTCCACTACCTGGAAACACTAAGCCTTATATATATATATATATATATATTCAGGTAGCCATTTCCTTGGCGAAGACTCACCGACGAATACAAGAAAGAAAATACATGGCTAGAATGTAATTATTATGGCTCATCAAGGGAAATGGGTGAGTTACCCTACAACACTATCAGTATAGTTTTTAGACAGTGCCTTGAAGATGCTAGCAAAGTATGCGTAGGAGGCTCTATGAAAAAAAGTTGGTTAGAGCTATTTAAATTTAATGTTTTTAATGTTGCGGAGCTTGGTTATCCGCCGATGGATAAAATAAATACCGTTACAGTTTGTAATAACCACAACAGCTTACATAAGATCTAATGTGCTCTACACAACATTAAGCATCTTAAACAAATATCCTTTCAGTAGAGTTAATGGATCGGCAGTAGATTTTTTTTCCATGGAGAGGTAAGAATTTATGGTTGTACCTCACAGGTGAGAGCGTGGTTGGGGCTCTCATCAATATGTGGAAGGGGAGATGGGCGTAGAGGTGATTTTCACAAGTAACTTCAGTTCACACGCGGCTCGAAGTTTCTCGCGAGAGCTGTAGCTAATGCTCCTGTTCCCGCTGTGGTTGGGGGGCTCAAGACGTAAAGTGTGCATGTACTTGGATGACATATAGGGAGGCTTTTGGGCACTGAGACTTACTATTTTACCATCTTTTGTACAAACACGAATATTACATATTACTTTGTATAAACTGTATTTTTACCTTCGTCAATTCTATTATTTCTTGCTTTTATATAGATATTACTATTTAAAATTGTGGTAGAGTTTAGTTAAGGGCAGAGTACTTTAAAAGACATATCAAATTCTATGATGAAAAGAAAAAACTTTGATTGATTCCAACATAATAATTAAGTGTGTTATTTTTATCGCAATCTATACTTGAAAATTAATGACGTTGTTTTACAGATGCTAAATCCTAATTCAATTAATTATTAAAAACTTAAAATTAAAAAAAAACTTGTAGAAATTGTTTCTGTTCATAACCTACTCCAGACACTCGCTCTTCATCAACTCTATTTTATTTTCCAATACAATTTTTATCTAATTGAATTTAACAATTATAATGAAGAAAAACTATTATATTTTAAAGAGGCTGGAGTGCCTACATTTTCTCGAAAACCATAGATCTGTATGATATATTAAAAACACATATAAGTGTACGTACGTTTACACGGTATAAAAAATAGCTAGTTAATAGCAAGGGGAAGTTGAGGACGTTTATGCCACTCAGTGGTACTAAACCAATTAAGTATAGCAGATAATTATTGATATTTCAAATAATGGTTGAAAATTACCGTCAGTTGACACTTGAATAACCTCGACAACCTGCACATTCAAAAACTTACAAAGAAAATCAAAATTTTAAGCATAATGCAAAGAGTTGAGTCAAATTTCATAACTATACAGATATACTAGAAGCATTGCAATCTTTTTATACATCTAGATATCTTTAAATTGGCACATGCCATATTTCTAATCTTTTAAAAGACAAATCATAGTTACATTTCTTATATTGCACTTGTTTTTGTAAAGATTGTACATAGCGTTATCTTTTTTTTTTATAAAACCTTACTCGTTGGAAACTTAAGGGTTTAATTTACGTGTTAAAAGAGCTAAGTTTGAAGCTTTATACCTTGACAACGGTACGGCTAAGATAACTGAAATTTAAATATGACACGTATTTATACCTAAACAACGTATCTTCAAAATTTTAAGACAATCGTAGATAAAGTAATTTTGCAATAAATGTCCTTAAGGGAGAGTCTGATGGGGAACTGTATTGGAGCTGTATGGGAGCTGAAAGCTAGTAAGGGGAAGCTAGTACTTACCCTTAAATCGTAAAATTTTAAAACATAGGAAGATATTTATTTAATTTATATAAGATTCTATGATAACTTTCTTTATTAACTTATTTAAATTGTACTTAAATTGTATACTTGAATAAAAACTCTGATACCTACAATTTACAGAACGTTAGACTAACTGATTCATATCTAAAACAGTAATAGTGCAGTTAAAATTTACGAAGAAGCAAAAAAAAAAATTTTTGTGAGAAACTGGAGGGTGGGGAGCATAGAAGGGGAAGGAGTCTGGGGGGAATTAACACAAATGAATTGGGTCAAAAAAAAATTGGGTTTGGCAATTTTTCGGGGTCAAATTTCGCAGTAAAAAAAAGAAAACCACCTTATTTAGAGAGGAGATGGTGGAGATGAGGAGGAGCGGGGGATCTAGTACTTACTTCAAAACAATACAATTATGTGATATAAGAAGATATGTCATTTCTATCAATGAACTTATAATAAATTAAAGTGAGTAAACGTTGGGTAGAAAGTGATAAGAAGGTTAGGGGGACCTGGGTTTGAGCTGAGCGAAAGATAAGGGATAGCTAGCTCGAAAGGAGTTAAGTTAAAAGTCACGTGAAAATGAACGAATAACTACGTGATTTGAGATGTCGGTGAGGAGAAGCAGGGGAGGCGAAGGGATATACATATATTTTTCTATATTTTATAGTTAATGCACAAAAGTGATCCTAGCCTACATGCTCCTTCTCAGCTCTTTCCCAGCTCCCCCTCACCGCCCCCTAAAATACACACACACACGCACACACGCACACACACACACACACACACAAACACACACACACACACATATATATATATATATATATATATACTCGCCCCTTGCGCGCTCCGCGCGCCAACCCCCCATTTACGGTGTTAACAGTTAATAAGGAAAACAAGAAGTTATTAGTATATTTTTTATTTAAAGATTTTTTTAAATTAATTAATTAAGCAACCTGAATTTAAAAATAGACTTTTATAAACTTACTATCTTTATGAATTAAATTTTATCATTATAAAATTTATTATTTAATGATTTATGCTTATAAAAATACGGATAAATATCACTACATTTACTTACCAAAAATATAAAATTATGAAGAGAACGGTTTTTAAAAACAAACTCCTTGCAGATTTTTGCACCAAAATAAAGTCTAATCTAAGACCTCTTACCATCACTTCCCCTCTTTTTTCTGTTTATACACTCGACACGACAAATAAAAAAGTTTTCCACTATTTTATCGTTTAAATTTTACTTTTTTAATTCAAATTCTTAATCTTTGAATTTAAAGAAAAAATGTTTCAAAATGATGATAGTAATAAAGTTAACTTATATTTTAACAAATCAATCATCATTTTTATTTTATCCTATCTTTTAGTACATTAACACATATACACATAATGAATATAAAACATTTCTTTGGATCAACATATTTATATGAGATTGCATACACACATACAAAAATTTATCATTTATCTAATACAAAATTTCTAAGTTTTTGTGGAGGGGGGGTAGTGAGGTGGTTTTTTTTATTTGAAATTTGTAATTTCTCGTTATACCGAATAAAATGAGGGAAATTTACCTTATTCTGTG
>JAPYYV010001066.1:0-26303 GCA_030522625.1 Copidosoma aretas
TTACATTTTTGCGTTGAATAAAAATCGTATTGATGTATTTAATTTTTGTCTTACAAAATCGAGAAATTAAATATTTTCTATTAACTGTGAGGGGTTGGCACGTGAAGCGCGCAGGGGCGGAGCCCCTAGTATGGTATAAACACAAAGAAAAAGCTACTTTTCCCTGACAGATAGCCTACTGAATGTATCGGAAACGATTCCACGTGAACATTCGTCGAAAATAACGACTTTATACTATAAAATTATCTAATTTCAGAATGCCTGGCCATCACTTGATGATTTCGTGGCCGCAACAGGAGTTTAAATTTACCTTTAGGTGTTGAGGCGCCGCACAGTGGGGCAAAAAGCATTTTTTGTGGACAAAAATTCCCCCTCCGCGAGTTTTTCGTGAAAAAAAAAAATATATGGCGATACTCAGGAAATAATATGCTACAATATTCCACTGTGCAATTTTTGATATCTCCTAACCTCAAAAAATGGCAGACTCACAATGTCTGACGAACATAAAACTGAAATTAAAAAAAAAAAAATTTTGCATACAAATTTTTATATGTAGGTCTTTGAGGTCCATGATCACAAATCTGGTGTCAGATTGTGAAAATTCAAAATGGCGGATTCAATATGATCGACAATAAAAGTGGCCAGTTATAACAAGAAAAAAAATCATATCTTTAACAAATCACTTTACACAGGGGATGTAAAATTTGCTGACAACACATATATTGTATAATTTTACTAATTTCAATTTTTGAATTTGTTTGAACAAAACTGTTTTTAAGTAATAACTGAATACCAATATTCTATTTAATATTAGTAAGTAAAACATTAGTTGATAAAATTCTTTTTACATTTTCTAAACCACGTTCAGTCATTGTTCGTTGATAGCTAGCACATAAATATACCTGATCTCCATTAGAGTTTTCTATGGTCGCGATAATAAATAATCTTAATTTGTGTCTAGTTTTGATATATAAACATGTACGACGAAAACTACAAAAAAATTCTGTTTTTGAGGTACAGTCCCACAAAGTTGAATTTCCCCGTAGGGGATTCCATCGTAAAGTTACACCCGCATTAAGTGTACATACTATAATATAATAAGTTTCAAAGAGGTTGACAGAGTGCCATTTTTCACTGAAGGTGTATTAGAAGCTGTAAGAAGAGTTTTATTAACTAATGTTTTTACTCACCAATATTAAATAGACGATTGGTATTCAGTAATTACTTAAAAACAGTTTTGTTAAAACAAATTCAAAAATTAGAATTAGTAAAATTACACAATATATTCGTTTGTTGTCAGCAACTTTTACATTTCCTGTGTAAAGTGATTTATTAAGGATATCATTTTTTTTCTTGTTATGGCTGGCTACTTTTATCGTCAGCCATAGTGAATCCGTCATTATGAATTTTTACTACCTGCCACCGGATTCGTAATCAGCGACCTCAAAAACCCCGTATGTGGGGTTTTTATAAGGAAATGTTTTTATTTAACTTTTATTGTCAGCCATATTGAATTCGCCATTTTGATTATTTACTACTTGACACCAGATTCGTAATCAGCGACCTCAAAAACCCCCGTATGTGGGATTTTAATAAGAAAATGTTTAATTTTACTTTTATTGTCGGCCATATTGAATTCGCCATTTTGAATTTTTACTATCTGACACCAGATACGTGATCAGCAACCTCAAAAACTTCTGTGCATGGGGTTTTGATAAGGAAATGTTTTATTTGACTTTTATTGTCAGCCATATTGAATCCACCATTTTGAATTTTTACAATCTGGCACCAGATTCGTCATCAGGAATCTGAAGGACCAATCTATATTAATTTTTATGTAAAATTTTTATTTTTTTCTTTTGCGACAGTTTTATGTTCATCTGACATTGTGAGCCCGCCATTGTTTGAGGTTAGAAGATATCGAAAATTGCGCAGTGGAATATTGTAGCATATGCTTTTCTGAGTATCGCCATATTTTTTTTTTTTTACGAAAAACTCGCGGAGGAGGGATTTTTGTCCACAAAAAGTGCTTTTTGCCCCACTGTGCGCCGCGCTGTACAGTAGGGAATTTTTTTTTTTTTTTTTTTTTACAAAAAATCCAATATCTTACGAGCACAAATAGATAGTAGAATGAATTATTGTATATTTTCTTTCTTGTTCACCAAAGAATCAAGCAAAAATATTGAGTAGACTAAAAGTTTAAACCCGACCTACAAATTTTCGGTAAACCCCGATTTTTCAAATATTTCGTAAACGACAACGGACAGAAAAATTATTTGCTGTTATTTTCTTTCTTATTAAATATAGAATCAAGAAAGGATATTGGGAAAGCCAAATAATGGAATCCAATCTAACTATATATTAGCGATCGACTTAATATCAAATAAAAAACCGAAATTTGTTCCATAATATCCAGATTTTCTTAACATTTTACGAATATCAACAGATAAGAACATTAATCTCGGGTTATTCGCCTTCTTATTAAATAAAGAATCAAAAAAATATGTGAATGGGCCAGAAAATTAGAATCTAACGTACGAATTTTTGTTAAACACCGATTTATTAAATAATTCGTGAACGCCGACAAATAAAACCTAACCTAACAATATATAATTGACCAAGTAGATATCGATTAAAAAACTCAACGAATAGAAAAATGGATTTTAATTAATTATATTATTGTTTGTTGCATAGAGATCTAAAAAAATATATTTTAACGGCCGAAAAATGTTTTTTTTTTTTGTATTTATTAGAGAATTAAGGAAAAATATTAGAAGGCTTAAAGATAAAAACCTAAAATAAGAATTTTTTTTAACGAAATTTTTTTAATTTTTTGTAAAAACCAAAAAATAGACAAGTTAAAGTTCCATTGATTTTGTTCTTATTGGAACAAAAAATCGCATGCAAATATTAAGGAGGCCAGAAAATTGAGCCTTTTAATTTTTAATTAAAATTACAAAAACAAACGTGTCCAATATTTTTCGATTATTAACATGACAGGCATAAAAGAATTCAATGATTTTATCTGTGTACAACCTGAAGACTAATATGTCGTTTACATCTTTCTTGATAATGATTATTCTCGTAGATTCTTTTGAAATTAAAAAAGGGTTGTGAAGAGTTTAGTGTTTGAGTTGACGAAGTTTTGCAGGGTAAGGAGACTACTAACATGGGTAACTTGGCAAGGAAATACTAAGACAATCGTAAAAAAATTTTGGAAGCTTTGGGAATTGACGAGGGTTTAGTTATAAACATAGCAACTTTATAAGCTTTATTTAGATGTGGTGGAGAGCTAGATTTGAAAGAAGTAAATAATTTCTGTACAGAAACCTACTGGCATTACTTTAAATTACATCCACGGTTGTCAGATAGCTGAGTTATTTCCCATGCCAATAATCTTCTATTCCTAAGATGCCAGTAAGGCCTGGCAGACTACATTGGCTGCACATGACAAATCATGCAGTGCAGGCCAGTAGATTGCAACGACTGACTGACGTTTTTAATCTGGCTATATATTTAACAGAGTTAGAGTTAAACTTTATTGTAAGGCTGAGAGCCACAGGCTTTTATTAGCCTTGCTAAATGTACCGATGCTACAATATGGCACTATATAGTATAATGAGCATGCAGGCTCATTTAGTATATATTTACGCAACAAGATTAGAAGGAAAAATATAAAGGTAACAAATTGAAGAAAGAAAAAAAGAGAACATTTATAAGTACTTAATATCTAAAACAAAGTATGAGCACAAAATATCTAAAACAAAGTCGACCCATCAGTGTCTGTAGTTGACTAGATCATCTCAAGTTTACGGTCTCGAGGTCTCAGTAGTTTCAGCAATTAATCTTCAAAGTCGTAACTTAGGTAATAAAGACGCAGTTGAGGGAGCAGGAGGTTCTACTCCCTAGCAGCTCCCACAGTGAATGATACCTTGTTAAGATCAAGCAATGCCTCGTGGACAACGAGTTCATTGGTATTAGATGTTCTCAAGTTTCTCGCATGACCTGGGACGACCCTGAAGCTGAAGTCATCAGCCAGGTAGGCTGGGGTACCAGACTGCAGTACCCTGGTCAACAGACAGAGCATATTGCATATCACTCAGCCAATTAACGGCAAGATGTTGTCCTTAATATAGACCGGTGTAATGTGCTCAGATTTGGCATATGTTCAACAAAGCGAAGAGCAGCGCTCTTGCATCTATCAAGCTTAGTGGCACGCTTTTGGGTGATTCCATATAGCAGCGACGAGCAGTAGTCCAGGTTAGGAAATACGAGGGAACGGACCAGTAGTAGACGAGTATCTTTAGGTGTACTGTCTTTCACTCGCCGAATTCGTGCTGGATTGACGTGAAATTTCTTTGCCATATCAATGCAATGCGCTTTCAAAGTAAGTGTTGAGTCAAGAACGACTCTCAAGAGTTTAACTTCTTTGTAGGTTTCAATGAATGTCTCATTCATTTAAACTGCTTGCAAATCGGAATGCATTCTTTTCTTGAAACCTCGCGTACCGAACCAAATTTGTTTGGTTTGGACGCGTTGACCCTCAGCCTATTATTTTCTGCCCAGTTCGATAAGCGACTTAAAGTGGTATTAGCTCGCTCTACGAGGTGACCAGCTTCCTTTTCATAACCGTGGAAGTAGATGCAAAGGTCATCTGCGTAGATGTGATAGGAGCAATCCTGGCAAGCAGTGGGCAAATTGTTTACGTAAATTGAGAACAGAACTGCTCCTAAGAGGCTACCTTGTGGTATACCCTGTTCGCTGAAAAGGGATTGAGATAGCTCACCCTCAGGTGATCAAACGACCAGCATGCTATCGTACAAGTACGATCCTACCCAACGTGCGGCAGGCTCTAAGAAGCCATTGACCTTAAGATTTCCAATCAAGAGCTCAACGTTAACTGTATTAAAGGCTCGAGTGAAATCTATGGAAGTCAGTAGTGTAATACTATCTCCTTCCATTGCTCCTCTAATGTCGCCCGCTACCCTGACTGGTGCCGTGTAAGTGATGTGCATTTGCCGTAGACTTGATGGAAAGACAGCACATTAAGATGCTCACTAAGATAAATATAGTCAATAGTGGTGCCATCCTCTGTGGCATGATGAGTTGGTCCAAAAGGTATGCTCTTTAATTTAAGTGTGCGTAAGAAATCCTTAAGGATTATAGTGTTAGGGGTATATGTGCTCCATTCAATATTAAGATCGCCAATCAATATAAAAAGTATCGTAAGTACAATTACACTCTTGAATTTCTGATTCCACGTCCTCCCAATAGCCAGCCTTACAGGGGCTGTAAACGGAGAAATTCAGGTATGTAGAATGTTTTTGTTACCTTCAACTTTTGTAGTTGGATCAGCTGAAACTCCAATCACTCTGCATTTCAGGAAGTCGCGCACATAGAGCATAACTCCTCCCCGAGATTTGTAAGTCCTGTCGTGTCTATAGAGATTGTAGCCCTGCAATCGAATTTTAGTTATCGGTACTAAATCTTTCAGAAAGGACTCAGAAATACCAAAAATATCAGCGTCGTATTTTCTAATAGCATCATGAACATCATTGACATGGGCATCCAAGAATTCTGCGTTGATATACATAATCTTGACCAACAGCTTCTTGTTTATGCGCCATGATTAATGGTACATATTTTTCGCTCGATACTAGCACGTAGAGTAGGGCATGTAACTCTATCAAAGGCACCGTGGTCGCACTTAGGCATGTTACTTTCAATTCATGCAGCAGAGATCAGAATGTTTTTGAAAATCTCTTGTGGGATGGGCCTCGTTGCAGCATCCGCAAGTGTCACCCTCCAAGCACTCTGCAGCAACGTGCCCCAATTTATGACGTTTGTAGCACTGCAACCAGGAAACACAATAGGAGAAGCGGCATTGCAAGCAACCGAGACACACTCTGTCTCTTTAAAACAGCTTAGTGCGACTATCCAGAGAAACCTCAATTATGCATAATCGGTTTTTTTTTTGGCTGGATACAAATATACGACCTTGTTCTCAGATGGATTGTTGTCTGGTAGGTTCTGAGCCAGGAGATATGCTTGACGATCTCTTTCTTTGCATATTGTACTAGGATTCCATCAATTCTCAAGCGCAGTAGACGATTCTTGAGAAGCTTTACCTCCAGCCCAAGCTCGCTAAGGACAGGACTGACAGCAAGGGCCACAACGGTTTCACCTTCGATAATGACAGATACGTCCGATCGCGTATTAACGTGACCTACTTCAAGTCCCACAGCAGCAGCAGCAGCAGCAGCAGCAGCATCAATTCCCTTAAACAGTGTTGTTTGGGCCGTGGCATTAAGTTGTCGGGAGCATCGTCTGATGCTTGATCGACGCGCGGGAGAGGCTCTGTGCTCGGGGAGCAGAGAGGACTAGCTGACGAGGACACTCTCGTCCCTGCTCGCGATTGAGTCGGTAAGCTTTGAACTCGAATAACGGTGTCGTAAAAAGTGTACATTGTTGTGTATTAGCCGGATAAACTGAATGGGCAGTAACTAAATTTTGGAGCACTGTAGAAAACAGCCAAAAGTAACTTTTTAATATAAACTGAGCTTCTTTTTTTATGCACTCATTGACCCGAAATAAAACCCTTGCGTACTTCCAACCATCCTGGTGATTTTGGTGAAACAGCTGCACCAAGTGTCTTTTTGGTATCTAGCGCAGAGAAACAATCGTTAGCTTTATCACTACGAGGACCAATAGCTAGTATTTCCGCATACTCAATGGGGAAGGACTCACCACCGGCTCCGTCGAGCTTGATATTCTTACTTACTTTAGGCGTCATACAGTGGGCCAAAACAGACTTTTTGCAGTCAATATTGTCTAGAGAGCACAAATTCCCACCAACATTTAATTTTTTTTTAATAGCTGAGATAATTTTGAAGAGATCTGTAGTCATAAGTTTTGCATAAATTTTTTTTTATTTTTTTTATTTAAAAATTAAAGTGTAAAAAAGTGATTATTTACATATTTAACTTTTTTTTACGATGACAGATTTTTTAACCATATACGAAAACGATGGTACGAAAACAATTTTGATTGTAAGATTAAAGTCAAAGATGCTAAAGCATTAGGAAACCCCAACTTTAGTATCTTTTATCCTAAAAAACTTATTATTCCAAGATCTAACTATATTACCTAGTTATAACCTACAATTTTGTTGCTTGATGTTGACTAGATTATAAAAACCCTATCATATTTTAACAAGGTCAAAACATCGAATTCTTCATATTTCATACACACTTAACATAACTTAATACTTTATGACTCAGACATAACTTTAAAATGTGCACCTCTAAAAGGCCATAACCTTAAAAATCTAAATTGAAGCATGTTCCTTAATGTGCGCGTGCTACTTTAATAATTATGAGTTACAAACATCTTACATTTCTATTTTAACCAATTATCGAAATATGGATATTAATAGGAAATGTAATTGATAATGCTAAAACCAATAAGTTCTATAACGCTAATAAGTTTACATTGATCATTTTTATCTATTCAGTTACCTAAATGTTTACCATACTATAAAACTTCACCTCTAAACGATACTTAAGATGATTCCTTTTTTTTTTATCGTCTCATTGAGTGAGATTATTAATCTTTATCAAATTTTGTCTGTAAACATGATGAAATTAAATTAAAAACTTTCATAATAATTAACAATTAACTAAGTCCGCTGTTTGCTCATAACTTATTTACAGCATGTAATATGTCGATGACGTACAGTATATAAAATGTACAGGACAAAATAACTTGTACAACTTGTAATATTACAATTAGTACAAAACTCGAAAGGTTTACAATCTATTTTTTTATAATCTTATTTACACAAAAGCAAGTAAAGTCTTGGCAGCTGCGTCAATTTAAAGTTTAATGATTTTTGCTTTATGCCGAAAACTCGATAGGTAGGGATCAGATGAAATCATTAATTTCCTCAACAAACCTTTATTGTTTTTCAGTTTACTGTTTTTTCGTGTTAAACTGTCTGAAATATCTAACATCATTGTTTCGTGCTTCTTGCGACTCTTCAGTAAGAAGTCCTATCGGTATAAGCATAAAATGCTCAATTATATGAGCACAATTGATAATAATCTTATGAGCAGATGCAGGCATAAAATACTAATTGTTGAAGTCCACGTACAACTGTACTGTTTCTTTAGAATACTTTTTGAATTTTATTATATCTATTATTTCGCCACAAGAAAGAACCTTCAAGATAGAAGATATCAATAAGTTTTGTATTTCTTTTATTTATATTTTTAGTAACGTATACAATTTACGATTCATTCTGCTTTTGAAAAACACTATTTAGGTTCTGATTTTTTACAAAATGAAACTTGAAAAATTTTCATTTATTTTTTCAAAATAAACAAAATCTGTTAAAAGACTGTCGTTTTATTTTCTTCAATTTTTTTACCGTAAGATGTAATAAAAAAAATTGTGTGTATATGTATATATTTTCGTTTTCATACAAAAACAAGACTGAATTTTTATTCATCTAAGATTATTTCGATTTCAACTAACTTTTACGAATTCATTTACCTTTCAGGTTTTCTGTTGAAACAAAGATGTTAAGTTGTTTTTTATTAGGATATCAAAAAATTTTGTAGCATAATAAGAGAAAATATGTCTTCATCCAAATTATATAACATAAAAACAGTACAAAGGATCACAAACAGAAGTTGATCAATATTATTCTTTTAAGTTATAATTCTAAGAAAAACATATTCTCCATCGCTCAGAACAGAATAAATCCATGTACATTGTATTTCATAGGATTTTTAATGAATAAAACGAACTTTTTGTGATATTGAGTTTTAAAAGAAATTAAGGTAAAGAAAAATGGTTTTACAATATTTTAACTTTTATAGCAAACCACGAAACATAACTGTTTTTATTTGGTTCCTTCTTTTCGAGAAAAAAATTTATAGAAACAAATATATTGACTTAAAAAAAAAAAAATATACGTATATTTATGTTCTTAAAAAATAAATAATATATATAGTAATTTGATTTTTTTCACAGTTAAAAACAAAAATAGACTGATGTTTTGTTTTATTTCGAAAACAAAACCAAAAGTTATAAATAAAGTGCTTACATTCTCACATTTACCGAAATTCAATATGACAGATCTTTAAGCCTTATTGAAAAAGTTAAGTTGCAGTTTAACTAACAATAAGTTAAACTATATTTGGTACACAAAATCGTTAGCAATACATGTCCAACTATTTCTTAATATTTATTATCTAAAAAAATATTTATATCTTTTAGATATATACTATATCTGTTAGTTAGGAACGTAAGTAAGAAAAGACTATAGTATTTTTTAACAAATATGAATATTACCTTAAAAATAAGTATAAAGCGCTTGTTTAGTTATTGGTCAACACCAGTAATTTTAAATGTTGTCTGTGGATCTCGAAATAATCTTCTAGTCGTATTCTTATAGTTTGTTGAGCCTGAACCCTCCTTCGGATGATCCACGAAAAGTCCTGTTCTTTTTTTAAAGTCTTCTTTAATAAGTTTTTTTTATTTCTTTTAATGACTTTTTTTCTTTTTTGGTCCCAACACTCTAATTTAAAATGTCTAAGCGCTGCCCAATATGAATAACACATTCCATTAACCTTATTCAGGCATGTAAACTAGATAAGCCATATTCAAAATTCTTGCTTGACAGATCGTGCAAGAGGCTGACGAGGGTGTTTTTGATAATGCTTTGTAAATTTTCCCGTCAATCATGGTCAAATATAAGTTGTGACTAATATCATACGTAATCCTATTGATTTTGATTGTGGTGGCAGATATTGATTCAATTTCTGCATTTGTACTGCCAATTTTCGCTCTTGTACTGTCTGCAGTTTCTACTGCATATTTAGAGCTTAAGAGTCGACAGTATCTTGCAAATCCACATTGGGGATTACGCCAGATAGTGTGTCGGCCATTGTTATCAATGACCTCTAAAGTCAATGGTACCAGTGATATCATAAATAGACTTTTTTCCGAAATCGTCTAATATGTGACCGTTTAGCTTGCGTATCCGTGAAACATGGAGCAATGTGTAAAAAGAGGTAATATATTTTGATTTCCATTGTTATTGTGAATTTGTTAAAATAGGCGCGCGCAGAGCGGAAGACAATTTGGCCGGCTACCACGCAAGAGGTGCGCAGTACTTGCAGGATGGAGGTGCGCAAGTTACTGTCGTGGGTCGCCAATTAACTAGGGCGCCCGTCTACACCGTTGCCCCCGCTCCATGGGAACTTTGGCAGCACCTACCGCAGTGCTTGTACCCGCACCTTCCGACTCTGCTAGCGCGGGCTTTCTCTGCTTGGCGCTGGCTTGATCAAGTCTCTTGGTTTTTCTGGTGCTAACGGAGAATGTGCCATCCCTCGTACCGCGCTCGCGAGTCATCGTAGTGTTGGCTAATTATTACCTTGCTTAAATGCATTATACTTTTGCTTCAATGCACCTTAAATTTGCTTAAATGCACCATAATATTTCATTTTTCTTGAATGCACAATTGAATTAGCTTAAATGCGTTATTTTTGGTTTTGGTATAATGTAATTGAAATGCAGTTGCCGCATTTTTTAAATACGAATTAACATATGTTAAATGTTAAATTCTTGTATTGCTCGAGAGAATTGATTTCTGTTGTATTATTTTTTTACATAAAGCCATTGGTACTTAAGTTGAAACCCGCCTCGCTTGTTATTTTCCTCTAAAGTTTGGGGTACAAAAGCATGCATATCGTTTAATTTTCAGCTATCAATAACTACAGCGAGAACTGGATCTTTTTCTTATCGTGCTGCTGTTTATCGATTATTCAGCTGAAGGGGCGTAAATACTAGGGTTGGGTTTCCCTCATTTTTCCGAGAATCCTCGATCCACTGCTTAGCTATAGTGACGAGTGCACATTGCCCATCCTTCTTTCCCATGCATTAAAGTGCTATTATTCGGGAAGACGAGAGTGATATCGCGCCAAGTGCGCATTCTATTTTAATCACCACTTTGGTCGTAGGCGCTAATTCTGTCGTTTCGCACATTGCTCTATGGGCGTATTCATAGTTGGGCGCCTACGTATTTTTCTCGCTTCCTGTTACCCGGAGAGGACTCAATTCTTCACATATATTTGATCATAGAGACGTCACAAATCACTAAATTTTTGTTCATATCGCCTGTGATCTGTAAAATATTTCACTGTCAATTACTCATATTAATCATAAACTGACTATTTATAATTCAACATTTTGGTTAAATGACTTTCTTCTCAATTATGTATTACCTATTTATAAACAAAACAATATTATGTTTAATCAACACTGTTACATGTCATATGGTAAATTTATTAATAAAAATGTTACTCATAGCCCAGGAATCCGTAAGTAAATATATTTTACGGCTTACACTCTATATCTTTTTTTCTTGATAACTGAACGAGTTATCGTTATCGGATTGTTAACGATTTATATAATATATGCTTGAACGTTACCGAAAATATCAATCATTTCAGAAGTCTGTCTAGGATATACAAAAGAGACTTTTTAGATATTAGTCAGATAAGGCGTATGTTGATTATTGTACTGAAATAGTTATACTGAAATAACGAGCCAGAACACGCAGTAGAATGGAAAATGCATTGAATTAATAACGAAGTCGTATCAAACAATTGTCAATTTGTATAATTTACAATTAATGTCTCGGCATATTTTTATTGCTAATACAAAGTAAAATAAAATTTTCTATCATTTGTCAGCATATTGATCGCTATCGTTGGATAACTATTACAAGTTAATTTTGGAAAATACGTGTACAACATGCTAATGAGCAATATATATAATGTTAATAAATATAATGTTTTTCAATATTAAAATTATTAAGTGCTGAAAATGTTAAAAAATGTTTATTAGAATAAAGAATATTTTTCCCATAATGTTAATAGAACTTAGATCTTACATGCACAGAGCCGGTAATTGTGCACAGACGACTTCAAAAAATTGTCTACTATGTTTTGACTGCTCAAATAGCTAAAGGTAGATTGGGCATTTTTTACTGGAATGATGTAAATATCTCGAATTAAGATATTATCTAAATAAAGTATGCCAAATTTATTTGCGATAAAAAAATAACTTTATTTCCAAGAAAATTGATCCTGAAAACTCAGCACTTAAACACGCAATCTTATGGGAATCATCACTAAAACGACTATAACTCCGAAAGTGAATGACAAACCTGTACAAATCAAACTTGTATTTGTACTTTATTTTTAAAGGAAAGTAATTTATTGTCTTCTACGCATGCGCAGGTGACAATGCCGAGTTCTTATCGTTATTTTTATCGATATTTACAACTTTATGGCCAATTGAATTCTTAAATTTTAATATGTGATGGAAATATTTATTTATCATGATAATAAGCAGAAAATATTTTTTATAATCCTTAGAACCTCAGAGTGCCCCTCGCTTGGTACGGCACCAAAGGTCCAAGCCATCTTAATCTTGTTATTAAATATAAATTATAAGACACCTTCAACGTTACCACTACACGATACACGTTTTGATGTTACACACAGATAATTATTGTAGTTCATCTTTTTGTAAACACTGCAGATTTCGGCTGGTTCAATTTTTAATTTAGTGTTTACGATTTAACTTTTGAGATAAAATCAGTTTTTTCTTAATATTATGACTTAAATTATTATTTTTAAATTTTTTGCAATTTTTTGTAAGATAACATTTTTCAGATATCATCAGAAATTCATAATTAAAAATCGTAACATTATCATTCAGAAGATGTCTTACTGGTTTATCTAACAGTAACAATAATAATTATTTTCTAGACAAATTATAAACAAATACTTTTCAGGATTTAAGAGAGAATCTACCTGGTAATACACGTGGAAATCCCGCTTGATTACCGAATAAATTTTGAGACGCATATTTGATAAAGGATGTGCTTACTTTAACTTTTGAAATTATGGCCTTTTACTGCTGCACATTTTGAGGTTATCTCTGAGTCATAAGGTATTAAGTTGTTGTGTTAAGTGTATAAAAAAGAGATCGGAAACCGCTCGAGTCTCACCATTGTTGTATGTAGCTTGTATGTGTGTGTGCATTTATGTGCGTGTGTCGAATGTATGAATATGTGTGAGTGTGCACGCCTGTGTGTAATACTCACATAACACGATCAGTTACTAAGGTAAAATATTACCAAAACACTATCGCATGCTCGGCAGATTAATGCAGACGCCCAATATTCAATTAACGGGTTTTTATAATGACTAGACCACAAAATATTTAAAAATATGCGATATCTTGAACATTAAGGTACATAGACAAAAAAAAAAAAATTTTACGGGTTCACACAGGGAAACAAAAACATTGCACTGCACAAATAATGGGGTGTTGGTTAATGTAAAAAGATAACCTTAATTTTATGTATTTTGGATGTATCTTCATGAAATGAAGGGGAGTAATTCTAGAAAAAATTGTATCATATTTAATGAATAATCATAAAATGCAAAAATGATTTTGTATTCTCATGCGCACGCATAACCTCCAAATAGTAAAAAATTCGCCATATCTTGATAAGGAAGCCAGAAAGACCCAAGTAACAATATTTATGGGTTTTTTAAAGAGACAAAAATATAACGAAGCGCAAAAAGAGGTCACGGTTAATGTAAAAACAAAACCTAAATTAATCAGTGTTTGGGATGTATCTGTATAGAATTGAAATGAAAAATTTTTGGAAAAAATCAATAGCATTATAAGAAAATCATGAAAAGTATACAAAAATTATTTACAGTGTTGTGCACAGATAACGTCAGAATATTCAGAAATACGTCACATTTTGAACAGGAAGCTAAATAGACAAGAACTAACGATTTTTATGGGTTTTTTATAGGGGAAAAAAAAAAAATAGCGACACATATATAGAAAGGTCTTGGTTTATACAAAAACAATTCATGTATTTTGATTGTATTTTCTTGAAATAGAGGGAAAATATTTTAGGAAAAATTTATCATGCTTAGTGAATTATTGAGGAGCCCCATTCAATAACTCGCTGAGCACTCAAAACAGAATTTAAGTTCGCGACTATGCATACAAATTTAAAAAGTCTAAATCAACTAAAAAAAATACTGGCTTATAAAGAATATAAATCTGCATCTTTTTTTTTATTTATAAATTTTTGATTTGATTATTACTTCTCGAGGTAAAAAATAAAGCCGTCTTTTTAATTTTGATTATTACTTCTCGAGGTAAAAAATAAAACCGTCTTTTTAATAATCACTAATTTAGTAGTTTTTCAAAATACACATCGCTGCTTCTCAGCCAATAATGCTCGAAATCGTTTGAAATTTGGTATGGGTACATGGAATACCGCAGCGCTGCCTATTAGTTAATCAGAATTTGACAATTTATCGTAATTAATAAATGTTTAATGACAAATAGGAAGCGCACATATTACAAAGCTTGAAAACTTCAACGAAAAAAAGTGTGCAATCAAGTTTCAGCTTGACGAAACTTTCAGCGACAAAGTTGTTCCTCAATGTTAGATGAAGTTTTCCCGAAAGCTTCAAATCAATTCATGAGGAAACAGGTGAGATAGAGAACTTTATAACTAAGTGCAAAGCCGGCAATAACTACGTCGCGGCACGCATGCCCCAGATGGTGTGTCAGGTTAGATCGTCAGCTGCATGCCGGTGACAGCTTATTGTTTACCAGCTGTGCACGTTGTTATGAAAATATATTATTGGTGGTTATCGTGTATAAAGTAGATGGGATAGCAATGTATTTATGTACTAAGACGTCTAATAAACTTCAAATAACAGGAAGAAAGAGGCGGCGAGATGAATGTTTGTGGCCGAGAAACATAAACAAACGTGCGAGAAACAGTTTTGTTTCATAAAAATTGGTAACCTTATAACTTACTTACTCTTACAACCTAAATGATTTTCAGGGAAAAGAGTATACGTCTCGCTCCAATAAAGTCATTCCTCCCAAAAGATTTCAACCTGTCGTATTTTGATGTAAGAAATAATGTTTTCGGAGAAGAAGTGTACCCCAGCAATAAGAATTTTATGATTTATTTTGGTCTTTCGGTGACTATAACAATCTTAATATAACACTCCGGAGTCTGATGACAAAAAAAAGTGATCGCAAAACAGCAGGAAAAGTTATTCCGTGGGAGTATTGTTTTCACTGTAAATCATCATGTGAAATATGTTGTCAAAGGTTTTCATGGGACTTACTCAATCTAAAAGTATAAAGATTTGCCACAATCCAAAAAACATTAAATAAGAGTGAACCATTGAAGGACGGGCGGTGTATAAATCATAAAATTCTCTTAAACGATGAGTTAAAAGAAATAATTCATGAACATTGTTGAACAATACCTCATTCAGAGTCTCACTATAGCTGTGAGAAATCGTCGTTACAATATTTTGATCATACGGATTTAACTTTAAGAATGCTGTATCAATTACTTTGTATTTACTATGCTAAGAAGACAGAAAATCTCAAACCTCTGATCGCAGAAACTACGTATACAGAGTATACTAATCACAATCTAAATTTCACCTTCTCCAAACCACGAACAGATGTTTGTAACTTTAGTTTTGAGCATAGAAATTCCACAAAAGAAAACGATGTCTTGCAAAATTAAAAAAAAACCGTGTGTGATTACAATGCTTAAATAAAATCCATGTTAGCCAAGAAAAATTTTTTATGCTTAGAATTTAAATTTAGTCAGAATTTACCTTGTCAAAAATTCCAGCTTTCGACCAGTTTTACAAAATACTTTTATGGTTTTATATTTTCAATATTAACACGTTTGTAAATCATAAAAGAAGTTACATGTATTTATTTAGAGAAGGTGCAAACACGGTCTGTAACTTCCTTTGTGATTCAATGAAGAAAGAGCTGACATTAGGCTCTTACAATAAAATTTATTTACTTCCGGACGCATGTGGAGGACAGAATATGAATTTTTTGATTGTATCATTTTTATCTCTATCAAGAAAACTTAAAAACCAAAATACACCATCTTCACCCAGTTAGAGGTCACTCGTACTGTTCTTGAGATCAAAATTTTGGATTATATAGTCAGAAAATAAAGGAAAAGGAAACCATAGAGACCATTGAAGAGTATATCTCTATAATAAAAAGTGCAAGGAATCCTCCGTTTTCTGTTATAAAGGAATCTGACATACATGTTTAGGATTTTGAAATTATTCTTTCGAAAAACATTGTTATGATTAAATTGTTGCAAATGAGTAAAGCTGTAAAAATAACATATCCGAATCATCGTATCAATGTTAGTAAAGATTATGCTGCAGCATATCATGATAAATCAATAGAGTATATAATTACACCATAAATATAATTTGATGCTTCACTTTCAAGTAAACTAGCAGAGGTTATTGGATTGAGCAAAGAAAAAATAAATGATGTTGAGTCATTGATGCCGTATATAAGTAATTAGGCGAAAGAGGTTTCTGATGAATATTTTAATAAAGCTGTCATACAAATAAAAAACGAATCTATAAAAAAAATAAAATGAAAATAAAATCGGTGAATAAAATATTCTCAACAAAAAAAATTATCAAAAAAAAATCCATTAAAAAATATTGATTGAAAAACTAAATGTAAAATGTTAATCTATAACACAAAATTTATTAATAAAATGTATAACGACTAAATAGTATTAAAAATAGATCCATTATTTCATGTACTCATACCAAATTTTTAAACAATTTCGAGCATTATTGGCTAAGAAGCAGCGATGTATATTTTAAAAAACTACTGAATTTGTGATTTTTAAAAAGACCGTTTTTATTTTTTACCTCGAACAGTTATAATCGGATCGAAAATTTTTAAATAAAAAAAAGATGCAGATTTTTATTCTTTATAAGCCAGTATTTTTTTAAGTTGATTTAGAGACTGTTCAAATTCTTAAGCATAGTCGCGAACTTAAATTCCGTTTCGAGTGTTCAGCGAGTTATTGAATTAGGCTCCTCAATTATAAAAGTGCAAAAATGATTTTCTGTTAGCATGAGCTTGCATAACCCCCAAATATTAAAAAATTCGCCACACCTTGAAAAGGAAGCCGAGTAAACCAAAAATAACGATATTTATGGGTTTTTAAGGGGACAAAAACATTGCAAAGCACAAATAGAGGTGACGGTTAATGTAAAAGCAAAACCTAAATCATCATTGTCTTGGATGTATCTATATATAATTGAGATGGAAAATTTCTGGAAAAAATCCATAACATGATAAGAAAATCCTGAAAACTATAATGGTTTTGTGCACGGATAACGTCCGAATGTTCAAAAACCTACAATATTTTGAACAGACAGCCAGATTGAAGATAAATAACCAATAAATAGGTATCCTAAAGGGGAAAAAACATCGCTGCAAACAAATAGAGAGGTCTTGGTTTGTATAAAAACATAAACTTAATTTTATGTATTTTAGAAGTATCTCGATGGAATAAAGGAGGAAAATTGTAGGAAAAAGTATATCATGCTTAGTAAATAATTACAAAAATATAGAACCGATTTTGTATGGTCATGTGCACGCATAACCTTTAATTATTTAAAAATACGCCATATCTAGGCAAGGAATCGAGATAGACTAAAAATAACAATTTGTATGGGTTCTTTCAAGGGAAAAAATGACAGCGAACGAATAGATAGGCTTTGGTTGATACTAAAACATAACCTAAATTTTCAGTGTTTTCGATGTATTTTCATGGAATTAAAGTACAAAAATTGAAAAAAAATTATAGCAAGTTTACACAATCATTACAAATGTGCGAAAAAATTTTTTCTGTCTGAAAATAACTTTAAAATTATAAAAAATACGCAAAATCCTTAACGGGAAGAGAGATAGACCAAAAATAATAATATTTATGTCTTTTTAAATAGAAAAAAAATCGCTGCGCGCAAACAATGAGTGTTCAGTCGATATAAAAAATTTTTTCGCATAAGTTGGCTATAAATTAGTGTAATAAAGATCATATATTTTTTAACATTATTGCATTCATAGATAATTTTGTACATGTGTATGAATTAATTAAGAAAAAACTTCTTCAGCAGCTCTTGGGTTAAGTGACACAACACCGAGACCATAGTTATGTTGTACGAATGTTATGCCGGAAAATTGGCTGCCGAGCTACACAGGCGAAGCTACAGGCAAAAAACTTAATAAAACTTTGCAATTTTTGAATAAATTCTCAAGTATATAAATTTTCCCGAGTTTGAATCTCATTAAAACAATCTTTTCGGTATTTCTGGGAAAATTCTGTCCCTGAATTACTTGTTTTTTTTTCTACCCTGTATTACGTACTTAAATTATATTTTTCTGAGCTACAGAATATTTTCTATTGATATTTGGTGATATGTTGTGACAGGCTGATAGAAGCTGTCTGATTTATTATTTTCTGACAGAATAGTATTGGATCAACGGACAGGTACTAATAAAATACATAAAAAGCTTGTTTTCCGAGTAGACACCCTGTAGAACATGGTATTTTACCCAGCCTTTACAATATGTAGCTTGCATAAACATGATGCATACTTAAACAGTTCGTTTTTTCTGCCTAAACCAGTTTGGTTTTTAACCATCTCAATTGGCTTGAGTTAAAGTAGGTAAGTTCTATGAAGGAGACATTTAAGTAGGGCAATGACGGGGCGACAAAAGAGAGAGTATGTACTTCTACTGCAGTGCTGCTCTTGAATGGTAGCCACAACTTTTCATTACTGCTTGCTCTCTCAAAGGCTGTGTCCCGCAAATGCTGCCAGCACTAAGCCCATGTAAATGCAAGGGACACAGCATAATATGGTGTCTCTTTCACACTCAAATGATATCTCACTTGATTACTAGGGTGGTACTGTGTAATTTTTACAGCTTCAAAACGTGTGTCTGAAAAAATTAATTTTTATTTCCAAGACGCCACAATATGCTTTTAAGAAAAAAATTAAGAGATAAATAAGAAGCAAGCAAAGTTACACAGTACGGCCCCAGCTGGCAGCGTTTGCGAAACACAGCCCCTGTCGGGTATGCTCTTATAGGCCAGGGGCCTAAATTACTAACTTTGTCTGCCTTGTTCCAACGGGAGAAGATGCTTTCTCACTCTTTACAAAATTTCGACGGGAGTGAAAAGTCGCACAAGACACTGTTAAGGCACATTAAAGACGTCCTATAGATGTTTTGTTAAGCAGCTAACCGGGGGATACCCGGAAATACGGAAAAAATGGTTTTAACAAGATTAAAATTCGGAAACGTTTTTTATACTTGAGAATTTATTTAAAAAATTTTATTTAGTTTTTTGCTTACAAATTCGCTCTTGAAGCTCGGAGGCCAATTTCTAGACACGAACTATTTCGTTATAAAACCTCCTACAGTGAAATACATTTTACGAATGAATTCAATAAAAATTACTATGAAAATTTGCAAAGAATCGAACAAAAAATTATTTACTTGAAAAATGATTATAGTACTGTTAAAAAAATCTGGTCGATGAATTCAATTGTTACGTGGAAACTGTACAGCTCCCAACTTACTTAAAAATAGCACTTTTCAAAAATGCACGATATTGCTTAGTTTTTTATAAATTACTATTTTAAACTGAAACTTTGAGATGTTTCTGCAAAAATGCGACACAATATATTGCAATTCAGCCTCGAAGAACACTCTCTAGTTAGCATAATGTGTATTAAACAACAAAAAACATTTACAATTTTCCTTTTTCGACGTGTTTGCAAATAAAAACAATTTTAAAACTTACACACTTGCACATAGTAGAGCCATTTTCCAATATTTGATTTTTTTTCAAATCAACGGCATTTTATTTGTTCATAAAAAACATGTAAAACAGAATAGTAAGTAGCAATAAGTCATTAGCGAAATCAGTTCTATTAATATTGATACAAAAAAAAAACAATATGAAAAATGTGGGAAAACTTTTTGACTTTTTTTTCATCACAAAATTTATACAACTCCAAAATATAAGGCGCCATTTCGGATACACACCTTAACTCTTAAGACATTTGATCTTGAATTAGGAATTACGAATCTGAGTATCCTAATATCAACCAATTTTTATGCAAATGGCAGAAAATCGTTCATTTGCAATTTTAGTCGATTGGAAAATTTTCAACAAATAAAATTTATTCTCGGAAACCAAGAAATGAAGTGCACAATAGCATAACACAGTTTCTTTTTAAAATTACTCGTGAGATACGACTTTACTTTTTAAGTATAACTTCATAAAGTTATCCGCTATAATGGATCCACAAATTCATTTTTTTTTTAATCCGACCTGAGATTCATAACGGATGATCCTAATTGTTACAATTTCAGTGCTTTTTTTCTGTGTATGGATATATACTTTACAACATACGTTATAACCAGAAAATCATGATTTTTTCAACTAAGATGGTTTTTTTGGGTCTGTCTTTGGGCAATAGCCATCAAGCGTCAAATATTTATCGATGAAACATATTAAGTAAAAAAAAAAATGCTAAAAAGCTGCTATTTTCATTTATTTTCTCCATCCACACCCGTTTCTCTACAAATTCAGGAATTTCCCAGTACAACAGGAATGTCAAACTTTCTGGTCGTCATGGACGGCTATGCAGATAAAAAATTGCAGTAAAGTTTTCTTATAGAGTAGTACTAATACCCAAAGTTCAAAGAGTAAAATGCGTTCTTGTTTCACTCCCCGTGGAATGCTCCATATATATATATACTTACTTACGCGACCTTTTGACTGCATTATTTATATTCACCGGACCTTTTGATTGCATTTTGATGTTTTGAATGCGGCAGTCAAAAAGTTGAAATTAACTATGATTGCAATAGATATTGATGCAATCATAATAGATTGCGTAAAATTCATCTTGCTTGTACACTTGTTGCAATCGAAAGAAATATATAGAAGCCTTCACAAGTAGTTCGAGGTTTAAATATACTTTTTGTTACTTGTCAAAAACAACTGCAAATTACAAATTTTTTATTATTAAAGTCCGACTAATCCTAATATATTTTTGAATCATATTAATTGGCATAACTTGCGAGTGGCGGTTTTAGTTGAAACATTAGTTAAGGAAATGTCGTGAGATTGCAGGCGAGAAATCGTGGAATATTCTAATGTCTCCGGTCGATAGAAAAACTGTAACAAAAATAATATTTAAATTAAATAAATACTTTTTGTAAATTTTGTCATATACTCATGAAGCAATCTCAGAGACATGATGTGACATTGATATGAAATAGTTGTCTTTATAATTTATAATCACCCCGCTCTTGAAGACACGATGTAATAACAAAGAAAAGGTCTTGTATTTTTCTGAAATTACAACAATAAAACATTTAAAAAGATGTATCATAATAAAGTTGAAACAGTGCTAGCTTATATGTAAAGAAAGACAGAAAAATATTCAAATGTAACACAATTTATTATTCAACGTCCAGTTGTCCAGCTACCTTAATGTTGCAATCAATTGACTGACCATTTGCGTCAGTGGTTGCGTGATGGTGGTTATATTACTAACCATTTCTCAATTTTGACAATTTTTATACAAAAAAAGCAGATTCTCACAACATGTAGCTGTAAAAACACATATGTTTCATATAAAAGTATGTTTTAATATCATAGCTTATATTGTACGTTATTGTTTTCTTGTCTTGCAAATGTAATACTTTATCTAAATGTCGATATCGGGTAACCCAGAGCGCCGACTATTCTCGCGTTTGAAATTAACAATATTATTGAAAAAAACAAAAGCCGTAGTACCAGATGACTCAGAGCGCTGACTTCCCTCGCGAATAAAGTTGAAATTATTCATGATAACATAAGCCGTGGTACAAGCTGACTCAGAATGCTGACTTCCCTCGCGTTTGAAATTAACAACATTATTAATAATAATACAAGCCGTAATACCAGATTACACAAACGACTGTCTTATCTCACGGATTTAAATAAACAATATCATTAATAATAAAATAAGCCCTAGTACCGGGTGACCCATAGCGCCGACTTACCTAGCGTTTTAATGAACAATATTTTTTATAATAACATTAGCCGTGGTACCTGGTGACCCAGTGCGCTAACTTTCCTTGCCTTTAAAATTAATAACATTGTTACTAATAATAAAAGCCGTATTACCAGGGGATCCAGAGCGCTGACTTTCCTCGCTATTAAAATTAACAACATTATTTATAATGACATAAGACGCAATACAGGATGGACAAGAGCGCCAACTCTCCTTGCGTTTTAACCAACAACTTTATTGATGATAGCAAAAGCCGCACCAGGTGACCCCAAGCGCTGAATTGCTCACGTTTGAATTTAACAACATTATAAATCATATCATAAGCCGCAAAATCAGGTAAACCAGAGCACTGACTTTCCTCGCGATTAAAATTAACAACATTATTAATAATACTATAAGCCGTAATACCGGATCACCCGAACTGCTGTCTTATCTTACGGTTTTAGATCAACAACATCATTAATAATAACATAAGCCTTAGTACCAGGTGACCCATAGCGCCGACTTTTCTAGCGTTTTAGTCAAAAATATTATTTAGAATAACATTAGCCGTAGTAACAGGTGCCTGAAAGTGCCGACTTTCCTTGCGTTTTAATTAACAACATTATTAATGAAAACATAAGTCATAGTACCAGGTGACCAAAAGCGCTGACTTTCCACGCCTTTAAAATTAACAGCATTATTCATAATGACAGAAGACGCAGTACAGAATAGACGAGAGCGCCAAATCTCCTCGCGTTTTAGTCAACAACTTTATTGATGATAGCAAAAGCCGTAGTACCAGGTGACCCCGAGCGCTAACTTTTCGCGCGATTGAAATTAACAACATTATTAATCATATCATAAGCCGTAATATAAGTTGGCCAAGATGCCATATTTCCAAGCTTTTTAATCAACAATATTATTTATAATATCAGAAGCCCTAGTACCAGGTAACGGATAGTGCCGACTTTTTAAGCGTTTTAGTCATTAAATAATAACATTATCCGTTGTAACAGGTGACCCAGAGCACCGACTTTCCTTGCGTTTTAAAATTCATAACATTATCAATAATAACATAAGCTCTAGGTACCAGGTAACCCATAGCGCCGGCATTCCTCGCGTTTTGATCAACGATATTATTTATACTAACATTAGCCGGAGTAACAGGTGCCCGAGAGCGCCGACTTTCCTTGCGTTTTAATGAACAACATTATTAATAAAAACATAAGCCGTAGCACCAGGTGACCCAAAGCGCCAACTTTCCTCGCGTGGAGACTAACAATAACATCAGCCGCAGTAAAAGAAAGAAAAAGCGCTGACTTTTCTCTACTTGGAAATTTACAACATTAATAAAAATATTATGAGCCGTAATATCAGAAAACCCAAAGCGCTGACTTTACCTGGTTTTTAGGAATAACAACATTATTCATAATAACATAAGTCGCAGTACAAGATGAACGAGAGCGCCGACTCTCCTCATGTTTTACTTATCAACATTATTTATACTAACATAATTTGTAGAACCAGGTGACACAGAGCATTAACTTCCCATGCGATTGAAATAATATTCTTAATCATAACGTCAGCCGTAGTGAATGATAGCCTAAAGCGCCGAATTTCCTTGCGATTTATTTAACAACATTATTAATAATATCATAAGCCGTAATATTAGAAAACCTATAGCGTTGACTTCCCCCGCGATTAAAGTTACCATTATTCATGATAACAGAAGCCGTGGTACAAGGGGACTCAGAGTGCTGACTTCCCTCGCGTTTGAAATTAAAAACATTGTTACTAATATTATAAGCCGAATTAGCAGGTGACCCAAAACGCAGACTTTCCTTGCCTTTAAAATTAACAACATTGTTACTGATAATATAAGCCGTTGTACCAGGTAATTCAGAGCGCTGACTTTTCTTGCATTTGAAATTAACAACCTTATTAATAATATCAAAGCCTTAATATCAGAAGACCCAGATCGATGACTTCCCTCGCGATTTATGTTGACATTATTCATAATAACATAATCCGTAGTACCAGTTGACACAGTGCGTTCACTTCCTCAGGTTTAAAATCACATTCTTGATCATAAAGTTAGTCTTAGTAACAGGTGGCCCAAAGCGCCAACACTCCTTGCGTTTCAATTAACATTTTTATTGAAGATAGCACAAGCCGTATTACCAGGTGACTCAGAGCGCTGACTTTCCTCGCCTTTGAAATTAACAACATTATTTATAATGACAGAAGACGCAATACAGAATAAACTAGAGCGCCAACTCTCCTCGCGTTTTAATCAACAACTTTATTGATGATAGCAAAAGCCGTAGTACCAGGTGACCCCGAGATCTAACTTTTTTCGCGATTGAAATCAACAACATTATTTATCATATCATAATCCGTCATATTAGAAAACCTAGAGCGTTGACTTCCCCCGCGATTAAAGTTACTATTAATCATGTTTAAAGAAGCCGTGGTACAAGGTGACTCAGAGTGCTGACTTCCCTCGCGTTTGAAATTAACCACATTATAAATAATATTGTGAGCCGTAATATCAGGTGACCAAGAGCGCTGACTTTCCTCGCATTTAAAATGAACAACATCATTAATAATAATATAAGCCGCAATTTAAGGTTACCCAAAGCGCTGACATTCTTTGCGTTCTAAAATTAACAACATTAATCATAATAACATAAGACGCCATACAGCATAAAGGAGAGCGCCTACTTTCCTTGCGTTTTGATCAACAACATTATTTATCATAACATAAGCCGCAGTACCAGGTGACACAAAGCGTTTTAAACCCTCGAATTTAAAATAACATTCTTGATCATAACGTTAGTCTTAGTAACAGGTGACCCAAAGCGCCGACATTCCTTGCGTTTTAATTAACAACTTTATTGATAATAGCAGAAGCCGTAGTACCAGGTGACCCAGAGCGCTGACTTTTCTCGCCTTTGAAATTAACAACATTATTACTAATAATACAAGCCGTATTACCAGGTGAACCAGAGCGCTCACTTTCCCCGAGTTTTAAAATAAAAAACATTATTAATGACTACGCAATACAAGATAAACAAGAGGGCCAACCATCCTTGCGTTTTGATCAACAACATAATTCATGGAAACATAATCGGTAGTACCAGGTCACACAGAGTGTTAACTTCTCTCGCGTTTGAAATAACATTCTTGATCATAACGTCAGTCTTAGTAACAGGTGGCCTAAAGCGCCGACATTCCTTGCGTTTCAATCAAAAACTTTATGGATAATACCTGCAGCCGTATTACTAGGTGATCCAGACGCTGACTTCCCCTGCGTTTAAAATAACAATCTTGATAATAACGTTAGTCTTAATAACACGCGGCCCAAAGCGTCGACTTTCTTTGCATTTTAATTAATAACTTTATTAGTAATAGCTGAAGCTGTATTACCAGGTGATCCAGACGCTGACTTTTCTCGCATTTAAAATTAACAACATTATTACTAATAATATAAGCCGTATTACCACACTGAGAAAAAAACAACCTTAAGTTTACGCAAGGAGCACGGTAGATTCTACTTTGTTTCAAAGTAATAAGTGGCACTGTCGCTGTAACTGAACGACTCAAGTAAATCTGACCGAACCTATAAAGTTGGAAATACTGCATTGACTGCATAGAATATGTAAACGTACATCGTATACCGAAGTACCAAAGTAGATACTACCGGGGTCCCCAAGTGTTAGCAATGGAGTAGGTAGGCTATGGCAGTTCTGCGTCACCCCCTCCGTTCCCCCTAGGGTGGTGGTGGTGGGGGGGGGGTGGAAAGCGCTGTTGACTCACGGCCCCAGGGGGAGCTCGTGCTGTTGGACGACGGTCTAGGGTGCTCGTGGTGGTGGGAGAGCGATTCTGCGGCAGCATCCAAGAGTGGTGCAGGGGGAAGAGCTCGCGCTGTTGGATGACGGTTTGGGGAGCTCGTGGTGGGGGGAGTGCGATTCTGCGGCAGCATCCAAGAGTGGTGCAGGAGGGAGAGCTCGTGCTGTTGGATGGCGGTCTCGGGAGCTCGTGCTGTTCGATGACGGTTTTTTCCTGGGGGAGCTGTAGAGCTCATGTTGTAGCGCTCGAGCTCTCTCTATTAAATATATGCATGCATGCATGCACATGTAAACCCGTGCGTAGACGCGTGATCTTACGCGTTAACGCACCTGCTCGCGCGTGATCTCACGCGTTAACGCACATGCTCGCGCGTGATCTCACGCGTTAACGCACGTGCTCGTT
>JAPYYV010001067.1:0-26301 GCA_030522625.1 Copidosoma aretas
GAACAACGAAGGAAAATAAACTTGACAAAATCAAAGATTATTTTACAAAGGAAAGGAAGACTTTTGTCAATCAGAAAATAGGAAAAAACTATATGGTAATTGACATTTCTATCATCTGTAAAATGTAAAAAAAAAAAAAAAGCTGAGAGCAAAATAAAGCGAAAATAAAAAGATATAGGTGAATTTATAAGTGTTTAAGTGATAGACTGTACGATCTGCAATGAAAGAAAAACACATACAAAGCACACATTGCTATGTAAAAAGGAAAAAAAAACAACAAATGATATATTAATAATATCAATCAGAGATATAAGATTAAAAGATAATGGAGACATATGCAGGAGGAAGATGATTTATGTAAAAATGTAAGATATTTATGTAGGTAAATAAGGCACGACAGTAAAAATCAAAATTTCAGAAATATGTTATGCGTTATACATTATAATATTATATAAATATATAAAGAAATTATAACACGTGTTTGTATGTTTGATCGATCACATAAGTTACTCAATTGAAAATTGTATTAGTACTAATATAAGAGGATAAGAATTTTTAATAGTTATGAAACAAACGAAGAAAATGTAGAAGTATATTCAAATCTATATGACATGAAAAAAAAAAAAAATAATAATTTACATTTACAAATATTAAGAAAGAATTTCAAAATGATATCTTATTATAAACTTATATTTATAATTAATTCTAAAATGACCAAATATAACAAACAAAGGCTTATAACTATTTCTGTAATAATAATGATTGCGTAAATATTGTATACATATAAATATAAATCAATATTAACCTTAAATACCAATTGGAGTCATTATCAGTATTATATTATTAACAATTATTTGATAAATCAGTAAACTGATTTTATGTATTGACTGTACATGTTCGAATTTTTTGCGAATTTTTATGAGATCGCTTCAGTTATCTATATTAGTACGCATATATGTGTATTAAAAAATAAACTTTCTTATTTATTATTCAGACATTAGAATAAAAATATTGAAATATGGGGGTTGGCGCGCGGAGCGCGCAGGGGGCGAAGCCCCACTAGTATATACATAGGACAAAACGCGTCACTTTTACTCCCTTCCTCTCCAAAAATTGAAGGCACCTTTTAAGTCATGCGACGGCTTAAAATCTTCGTAGGATATGCACTTTTAAATGCTGTGTGGTGATAAGTGATTATTCTATATGGCAACTGTATGGCGCTATATTGTCAAAGAAACACAAAATATAAATTTTTCTTTCAAATAACGCTATTTAAAGCCCCTCTTTCCAAAAATAAAAGGCATCTTTTAAGTCGTGCGACGACTCAAAATCTTCAGTAGTACATGCACTTTTAAATGATGTGTAGCAGAAAGTGATTATTTAATATGGCGATTGTGTATGGCGACATATTGTCAATGTTGGTAATTCATCAAGTATTTGCACTAAAAATCCCAAATTTATATTTCAGTACTATTCAGCTTAAATACACCCTCAATCTTACTAATCCGAAACTAAGTAACTCTAATACCTCAATAAAGCGGTTCAATGTTATTGTCAGCCACTAGAGACTTTTTTAAATCATAGTTGTAGGTTTTCACTTAGAATTTCTCATCTTTTAAATCTTTTAAGAAATCCAAAGAGATATATAACATATTATTTGGTACCTTATCTAAAAATGATCACGAAATAAAGTTTTACATATAGTGGCCCCACTAAAAATTAAGTGTCAAGTTATTTTTCTGTACTTTTGTAATGGCTTAACAGAAATATGAACTTACCTTTTACTAACCCAAAAGCTGCTCATATCTTACCTCTAAAAAGCCGCCGAGCAATGCTATATCGTTTAGTTATCGACACTAATAGTTTTGAACGTAGATAAACACTTTTTGTCTAATAAAAACAAAATATTCAATGACTTTGCAATACTTGGTAAGAGCAAAAGTAAATATTTTAATCATTCGTGTGTAATAAGAGAAATGAGTTATTATTCTCAAGGTGACTTTAAGTGTGACAACATTTTATAAACCTTAAATACTAAGTACAGTTATACATTACCAGAATAGAAAAGCTCTTGAAGATTTAAATACTAAGAAATTTTGTATTTCCAATACAAAGCTTTTTATAAGGAAGCCAAAAATGGATGTTTCGAGTTTCTTTGACAATATGGCGCCATAAATAGCCACTATATTGAATATTTACTTGCTTTTCACTCAGCATTCGAAAGTGCATGTTCTACCGAAGATTTTAAGCCGCCGCACGATTTCAATGGTTCCTTCAATCTCTAAATTTGGAAAATAGACGCATCAAAAGACAAAAAATTGATCCTGTGGCAAATTTTAGATTAATTAAATTGCAATAACTTCTAGGATAAACAAAAGACCCTATAGCATAAAAATATATTGAAAAAATTTGGTCGTTGTAAAACATAATCTCTAAAAAAATTTGATTCCCTCCGAAGCGGTTCTCAAATGTATTTACTTTTATAAAAGACATTTACAATCGTATATTATTGTTTGAGCAGGAAAATTGATATTACCGTATAGTTTGTTTTGTTAATCCTGGCAGGATCTGTTTTTAGATCTGTATCAATTTCTTGACTACTTTCCTGCAAGAGGTACACTTATAATATGTGGAAGGATTTTGTACAGATCGATCCGACAGTAAATTTTACCAGTTTTTTTGCTACGATGGTATTTTGATACCGAAGTACCACTATAAAAAAAATACGTTTTAAAATATTTGGTTATGTCGGTCCAAATAGATGTTATGTTTCTTATTAATCAAATTTTTGCAATAAATTTTATTCTATAGTGTCTTTTGTATATCATAGAACTTTTTGCAATCTAATTACTTAAAAACTTGCTCCGCGATCGATTTTGTCATTTAATACCACTATTTTCCATATTTAGAGGTTAGATTGTACAGTGAGTACTTATTTTGACAAAACAGACCATAGATTGATATTTAATGTTCTTGCTTAATCAATAATATACTATTGCAAAATGTTTTATAAAAGTAATTATATTAAAGAACCGTTTCTGGGAGTATCGAAGTTTTTTTAAATGTTATGTTTCACAAATATTGAATTTTCGCAGTGGATCCTTGTATTATATGATTGGACGAGTATCAGCATATATTTTTTTTTTTTCAATGAAAAATTGTTGTGCAGATCAATTTTTGTCCATAAAAAGTCGTTTTTTCTACACTATAAGGCAGCTTGACGTGACAGAACTGCGCTGTTGCTTAAGGTGGCGTCTTAAAGCCGGTTTTATGGACAAGGGGTTACGGCAGCGTGGTAGCGTTTGAGATTTGGCTGGTGTTGTAGGTGGTTGCCAGCAGATTACCGTTTATTGTATGCGTGAAGTTAGGATGGCATTGCAGCGCACAAGGCCGTGCAGCTAGTGATAGGAGATCTCCAACATATTCTGCCTAGCAAACCTCATCAAGTTTGAGTTGCACTGCACTAGATCGGGTGGCTGCTAGAGGCTGGTGGACCGTTGTTAATACTTACCAAAAGCATATAAACCTATTAGCTTTACGATGTGTAAGATCGCACTTTAGCAGCAGCTTGAACTGGTGGTTTATTTTTAGATCTCACAGTAAGAAAGAATTTATAAAACATGTAGTGAATCCGAAAATTATCGTGACAATTACACGATGAGTAGTAGTAAGAAAGCTTAACTAATTGGTGCTTAAGTGGATAATTAGAGGTACCTATGCAAGAGCTCTCCGAAAGAACTCGTGTGGTATCGCGAGCGGCGTGTTGGGACTCTTATCACTGCCACAATCGGTGGCAGCGTAAAGTTCGATTAGTGCTTGACTCGAAATAATGAGGAGTTTATTCGCACAAGCTACTATACTGAGAAAAAAAATTTACTGTTTTAGTAAGGTATAACATTGCAGAAACTGCACGGGTACCTCTACAGGAACATACCTTACAGAACGTACAATGTAACATTGCACTTTCTGCAAGGCTCTCTGACAGTAATAGTATAGAGAGGTGCAGAAACTGTAATGTTACATTACACTTTCTGTGAGGTTTGCTTCTATAGGGGTAACCGTGCAGATTCTGCAATGTTGTACCTTGCTAAAACATTTTTTTCTCAGAGTATGTTTTAGCGGTACCTCATCAAAAGTACCAACTTTGGTCGCGTGATGAACGCTGGCGGTGATGTAGGCAGCGGTACGGAA
Source organism: Copidosoma aretas (assembly GCA_030522625.1). Classification (NCBI taxonomy): domain Eukaryota; kingdom Metazoa; phylum Arthropoda; class Insecta; order Hymenoptera; family Encyrtidae; genus Copidosoma; species Copidosoma aretas. The sequence goes on from JAPYYV010001067.1 coordinate 4,192, forward strand.
TTCATGATTGCTGTTCAAGTAGACGAAACGAAACACCTTGCAGTAGCTTTCCGAAAGTGTTTGCACGGTATCACAAGCTGTGTGTGTGTGGAACCTACCGCGGTCGTCTTTGGCAGTGGCAGAAGATCGCTAGCAGCGTATGGAGAATATGCTGACACGATTTTCTCCAAGACATTTTTTATTTTGCTTATCATGGCATAGAGTGGGGATCATGAAAGAAGAATAAACGGGAGAGAAAAAGAGATTCTTCGAAGGTAAAGAATTGGAAAAGAAATATTAAAACATGAAACATACTTCGACTATGCAAAGTATCAAATAAATGATGATACTTTATTTTACCTTTTAGAATTTTGAGCGGCTATTGTCAGCAGAAATTTCATGAACGATATAAAGAATGTACAAAAAAAATATTATACCCTGTTTAATTATTAAAAAATGTTGAGCAGTATCCATCAGCAGTTTTCTATTTACTCATCGTGTCATAGATTGGGGAACACAGTGGGGAAAAAGTAAATTTTTTGTTTCAAATCAACTTTCCGGCTAGAGTTCTGAAGTAATCCAGACAAATTATTTTTTTTAATGTTTATATTGCAATTTTCTAACAATTCCTCTGGCCATATTTTCCATTAAGGACTATCGTTTTTTTTTATTGTCTCTATAACCTCAAAAAAATACATGCTTATTCATTATTTTCACGATTGTGCTTTTTACGCGGGTGAAATATATAGTAAAAGTACTTTCGTAGGGGTTTTTAGGGTCGCTTATTACAAATTTTTAATCAGACAACCAAAATTCAAAACGGCGGATCCCATTTGGCGGACAAAAATTTTTTTAATTGGCAAAATTTTTTGGAAAAACTCTTATAAGGGTTTTCGGGGTCGCTGATTATAAATTTTTAATCAGATAACCGAAATTGAAAATGGTGGATCTAATATGGCGTACAAAAATTTTTTTATTTGGCAAAATTTGTGAAAAAACTTTTATAGAGGTTTTCGGGGTTGCTGATTACGAATTTGCAATCAGATAACCAAAATTCGAAATAGTGGATCCAGTATGGTGGACGAAAAAACTTTTCAAACAGTTAAAATTCGTAAACAAATTTTTGAAGGGGTTATTGGGGTCACTGATAACGAATTTGATATTCAAAAATAAAAATATAAGGTCAGATTTTATAAAACAGACAAAATTTTTTTTTAATTTGTTTCTGTCCCATTTACGTCTTAAACTGAAAAGCAATCACATCTAAAGTATTCTATACTGATGGGTTATTCTACCCTGTAAGTGTACATATAGCGTATGTAACTAACAGATTTTAATACGATCACCATGCATACCTTTACAAAAAAAAATCCCGCAGAAAATTATGCCAGAAATCCCTGCAGATGTCTTGCAAGAATTCATGCAGGATTCCTTGAAGTACATCCTTACGAACCTTTCGGCAGAACTTCCTGCAAGATTTCCTGAGAAGAGTAATGAAAGAGAAATATGATGAATATTTTGCATCGTAACCATAGTATATGGAATACTCAAGGGTTAATGAAGCAAAAAACATAGTCTATAAGCCAAAAAAACCATGTGGTTGTATTTGATTTTAGAATTAAAATTTTACCAACAGGCGTACTTTTCGAATTTTGATTTTAGAATCAAGTGAACTCCAGTGGACTCAACAGAACCAATAGTAATAGTATACAAACCCTGAGATTGTAACTGCTTACAAAAAGTGGAATTACACCTATTTACAGACATCCTACAATCACTCCATGCATCCAAAATGTGGGACAAATGTGGGACACACATAAAATTGTACAAGTAGATTTGCCATATCTTTAAGGTGATAGTCACAGAACCGGCACGCAATTGAAAGCTCTAAAAACCAAATGAATCAATCCAATGGGGTTATGGGTGATAAAGAGCTTAGACTAATAGGTTAGAGTAGCTTGGGGCTGATTTATATGGTTTTTTTAACATTTTAACTGCGAGCTGGTACTGTTACCATCACTTCTGAGATGTAACAAATCTAATTACACAATTTCTCATGTTTTACACATCTTTTCCACATTTGTAATGCGTAGACTAAATATAGGGAATCTTATACTTGGTGAAATTTCAACCCTGCTGTTTACTCCACCTGTATTGCATATGCCCTTATTTTTAGGCAATTTTATAGTTTTGAGTTCGCGGCTTTAGCGATATAGAAAATAGTACTATAATTCTTATATTATATAGTTGACCTTAAAGATAAATCGTTCCGGACAAGAGGCCTGTAGTTTGATTACTAGGGAAATTTAATTCATCTAAATACATAAATGTTTTTGTAAATGTTTTTCCACCGGTAAAGCTTGCGCTTTGATATTTATAGATTTTTTTTCATGAAAGAATTATTAAAATCAAGCGGAATAATTTGTTGATATGTTTCACTCTGCATGTTTCTGATTCCTTTAAGCTTTTATGATATTTCTTTAATATTATTGCTTTCAATCAAATATAAACGATATTTACACTACAATACTTTTACAGATATCTGTTCTTACTGCCTTGATATATGTTTACAGGATTAAACTCCCCTGAGAAAGAAGTATGCTGCTAAAAAAATTAAGATTCAATTTGCTAAAAGTTAAACCAAGTTTCGTTAAAGATGAATCTTATGAAAATTATTGCTTCATAATGGACCTGGAATTATCAAATCGAGAGTTCAAAAACATTTTGTTTTAATCTAATAAAAACGATGCTAGTATTATAGACAATTATTTGAAGGAAAAGTATTTATTATAAGAACACATATCATAACATACAGAAAGAAAGCGACAGAAATGCTTATTTCCCGCCTTCAACCACAGATACAAGAATTCTTTTTATGATAAACAAAGATTTTTCGACGACAACAAAGATAGGTTATGAAATAAGTTTACTGTTTCTGCTCCTTCCACATCTCCAAGTAATAATAAAGCTAAATCTTATACGGAAACAAGCTCGTCAACTGAGAGGAGAAGAATTCATAAAGTTTTGGACGACATCCCTGCTGTAGATATTATAGATCATATAAAACGTGATAATAGTTTTTTCGAATTAAGTTTTTACACTGATGACTTTGAGAAATCTCCTTCTGACAGCACATCAAAAAACGTTTGTTTTTCCGATGATGAAGCTTTAGCGTTATATATTGACGCTCAACTGACGAAAGCTCAGTATAATGTTATAAGGGAAAGCTTACGGAAGAAAAATGTGTTTGTATTACCTGAGTACAAACACATTACCGCAGCTAAACGAAAATGCTATCCTGACATTACAGTAACTGAAACAAGCGCTGCTATTGAATTGCAGGATACCCTTGATCACACTGCCAAAAGGATAGTGGAAATCAAAAATGTTTTAGATTCTATTATAAATAACAAAGTGACATGCATTAAGTTAATTTCTAAATATGGTTGTGATGGAAGCTCTAGTGTGGAACAGTTTAAGCAGTCATTTACTGATCCTTCTAACTTATTGTGTAACAGCATTTTTATTGTATGTATGGTTCCGATATCTCTTAAATTTAGTGACAATAAGAAAATGCTAGAATTTTGGAAGAACAAACACCCATCCTCTATTTAGTATTGTCGTACAATAAAGTTTGCATATCAAAAAGAAACAGTAGAATTAGTTACCCTAGAGATTAGTCAAATAAATGAACAAATTCGTAACTTACATCCTACAAAGATCGATGTGCATAGTCAAACTATTTATGTGAAGCATTCTTTGTATTGTACGATGTTTGATGGCAAAATTCGGAATATCGTAACAAATACCTTATTAACACAAAGATGTCCACTCCCTAAAGAGATGAATGGTATTTCAAGTGTGTTAAAAAAAACAGATGCAACTTCATACCAATATGGATTGTCAACTTTACATTGCTGGATAAGATGCATGGAATGAGTTCTACACGTAGGTGTTAAATCACCGATAAAAAAGTGGAATGAAAAACTGACAGATAAAGAAAAACAAGAATGTGAAGAAAATAGAAATAGAATAAGAAATGAAATACGTGATGAAATAGGTGAATTGGTTGATAGCATCAAGCAAGGTAGTGGTAACACGAATGATGGCAATACTGCTAGAAGATTTTTCAGAATTATGAGCTGATTGCCAAAATTACAAAAGTAAATAAAGACTTTATCAAAAATTTGTACATTATACTACAGGTTATAGCATCAAAAGAATTTATAGACACAAAAAAGTTCAAGCAATTCTGCATGAATACTGCACAGCTATATGTAAATGAATATAAATGGTATCCGATGCCCTCATCCTGTCATATGACTTTAATGCATGGAGCAGATGTCATAAAGTCTTTAAGTTTGCCAATCGGTCGGTTATCTGAGAAAGCTCAGGAAGCGATGAATAAAAAATTTCGGAAATGCCGCGATAATTACACAAGAAAAAGTACACCTACGAACACTAACATAGATATAATTTATTATTTAATGGCTCACTCTGATCCTTACATTTCTAGCTTAAGAAGAGTTCTGACAAACAAAGATAAAGATATGTTAGAAGAAGCAAAAGAATTAATGGTTGAAAGTGAACAGTACAAATCTTAGACATCAGTTTAATATGTGAAACTCATATACAGTATAATAATAATAATATATATATACTAATATATACATAAATATACTTACATGAATACTTATATTGACTAAGATAAATTTTATTAACAATTAACATATCTCAATATAATTATGAGAGTAATTCCTTAATATACAAGTTAAATAATAATTTTTTGTTGTATGAATAATGTATATTGTGTAAGCATATATTTGTCTAAAATAAAAGTATAAAAAGTCCATTGAACCCCAATACAGAATTTTTCAACGGATTTGGATATTTAAAATAAAATGTAATACTAGAAAGAATTCAGATTTTTAAAATTAAAAGAGAAAGTAAAGAAACTTTTGAAACAAAGCATATTTATCATAATATTTAAAATGAATTGTATGTTAAACCAATTGCGATTGTTTGTAGTTATTAATGACTCAAAGGATAATAACTGTATTGTCAAGATGATTGTACAAAGAAAATGAAACAATTTTTTACGCCACGCAGAAACGAAAGTCAAATATTCAATTGAGATCTTTTTTAAATTTCGAGTTTTATATGTTGATAACTTGGAACAGTTTTGTTATATGACTTCTTACTTGGGTGTTAGTGCAATGACATTTTATATTTTAATTTATAGTTTTGGATTGAAAATTCGTTATATGTCACCCCAATAACCCCTTCAAAATTTTTTTTACAAATTTGAACAGTTTTTTTGTCCACTGTATTGGATCCGCCATATTATATTTTGGTTATCTGATTGCAAGTTCGTAATCAGCGACCCCGGAAACCCCTATAAAAGTATTTTCACAAATGTATCCAATGAAAAAAATGTTTGTCCACCATATTGGATACGCCATTTTGAATTTTGGTTATCCGATTGCAAATTCGTAATCAGCGATCCCGAAAGCCCCTTAAAAGTTTTTTCACAAATTTTTCCAATGAAAAAAATGTTTGTCCGCCATATTGGATCCGCCATTTTTAATTTTGGTTATCTGATTAAAAATTGGTAATCAGCGACCTCGAAAACCCCTATAAAAGTTTTTTCACAAATTTTTCCAATTAAAAAAATTGTTGTCCGCCATATTGGACGAGCCATTTTGAATTTTGGTTATCTGATTCCAAATTTGTTATAAGTGATCCCAAAAACCCCTATGAAAGTAATTTCACCATATATTTCACCCGCGTAGAAGGCATAATCGTAAAAATAATGGATAAGCATGTATTTTTTGGAGGTTATAGAGACAATAAAAAAAAAAAAAAGTCCTTAATGGAAAATCTGGCAAGAGGAATTGTTAGAGAATTGAATTATAAACATTTAAAAAAAAAATTCATCTTGATTACTTCAAAACTCTAATGATCGGCTTTTTAATTGTATTTCGTATTACAGAGTAGGGTTAAGGGGAAATGCATAGGTGAGAAAAGAGAATCGTCTTTCAGGAAGCGTCAGTATCTACTGGAATTTAGTATGTGATACAACGTTCACAGATATACGCAAATAAATACCTAGTATAGAATAAATTTTTGTTAGGCTAGGAAACATTTATTATGTTCTTCACGTAATAAAAGCCACAATTTAATAATTTATGAAAATGAAATACGGTTACATTTCTTCGTAATCGTATAAAAAAAGTTATTTATAGGTGTACTCCTATACCTTACATTATAGTACGATTAAAATACGTAAATTTTTTAGAAGTGATGCTATATTAAGATGGCTTTAATAGACAGAGAGGTACAACAACTGTTACCCGATATCTCTGCACGTGTCAGCTCGTAAATTGCGAGCGCTTCCACTTCCGTGTACACATATATACTCGATGAGAGCACACGTACTTATCTTGCGTAGCTCGCCACTTCCTTACTACATGAATAACTACTTGGGATAAGTTTTCCTACTATATTAGTAATTGATTGGATAATCCCTGTAAGCAGAAGCTTACACAAACTTGCACACGGGCGCACACTTTATACACACTAACACACACTAAAACACGCTTGCTCACTCTAAGCGTAGTATAGTAAATTTTGACGGCGTAAGTACAGAGGCATGCTCAACTATCTCTCTCTTTTCATACGTGTGTGATAAGCAACTCACTTCGGGTACCAAGCCACGTATATACGTAAATTTATTTGTATATCAATGCGTCCTGGAGTTAAGTGGGATGATAGGTGGGTAAACAAAATGAATCCCATTTAAAATGGAATGTCAGTATCTACTGAGCTCTGCATGTGTCATATAATAAATTATGTTTATTTTATTTTCATTTATACTAAACCATTAAGACCAAAAGCCCATTAGGTTCAGAATTATACGTTTATCAGACGTCTCAATTGCTACTGAGAAGTTTATATACTGGTAAAGCTACGACTAACATACGCTTTTCCGTTTTTTGATATAAAGTAAGTAAGTACGAAGCAGCACGCGTGCGTTATTGTGAGTTTCGTCAAGGGAAACACGAGTCAAACTTTCTATGCGTGATTATTTTATCTGTTATCCCTGCAAACAGTGTCTCGAACACACCTGCACGTGCACGCAAACTGCACACAAACACACACACACACTTGCACACTTTTCGTCATAGCAAACTTCTAATAGAGAAGGAAGATGATATCAAGAGAGTGAGAGAGAGAGAAGATGGGTGACATGACTCGGGCAGACAGAGAGTCATAGAATAGAAGAATTTTTTTTTTATACTGCATATCCTCCTACTTAATTCCTTTCTTATTCTCCCTACTAATGCCCTTCCATACGACTACGTGCATTACTACAGTTCGTTTAATAAGTCGACCACCATGTATGGTGATGGCTGCACGATACCGAGACGAGACGATATTTTGGAAAGGTATCGTCTCGATATCGAAAAATAAGAAAAATCACAGTATCGTATCGGTAACGTTTCGGTGCAGTCTCAAAAGTATTGTTTCGTATCGAAAGTATCGAGGAAAATCAAATGATTTTATAAATCTATTATATGCCCATATATATATTATACATTGACATAAATGTGTATCATAGGAATCTAGATAACGTGTGTGTGAACGGTATATGTACGTTATACATATTGCCGTAATCTACATTTTATTATTAGCATGGTATCTACATATTATGAAGTTCCGATGTAACATTTATTCAGTTCGAGTATATTTACGTAATGGTTTACACCTACAGGTACTCGTAAATACGTTAATACGTTGATATGGAGCGTGAACGAAAGCGTAAAAATGTGAATAACTATAATAATTCAGTGAAAAAACTCAAAACCCACTAAGGATTAGACAATAAAATAAATTGATGGAAAAATAATGGAGTAATTTTGTTAGAAATTCAGGCTGGACGACATAAAATGTTAAAACATTATAAAAAGTGTAATTGTTCCATTCCTCTAATTCTACATCTCCGCCATAAGTTTTAATGCTTCAATACTTCTCAACAAGATTGCTCAAAAAATTAGCTCTTGACGTATAAAGTACTTTACATACATCAGTATTATCAGAAAGGTTCTTCTCCAGTAGAAAATAAATTTAGGTCGCTGTATGTGTTCATTAGATGACAAACACATACCGCCTTTTACTTTTAAAGGACTCATTGTATTATACGATGTATAAATATAAATACATAAATAATTAATTACGGTGAATCTCTGAAATGACTTAAATTTATATTTTAAAATTCTTCGTGCCGATAATATCGACGTTACCGAGAATATCGTGTCAGTAGTATCGGTATCGTATCATGTAGTAACATGTACGTATCGTCTCGATACCGTCTCGAGTATTGAGTCGATACCGATACGATATCGATATTAGTATCGAGTATCGTGCAGCCCTTTGTTATGACTGGTTTTACTGAAGCCATAGCTACTTTCAAGTGTACAAATGCACGTAGCAAGTCGATTGACATAGAGCGCCACACAGTGTGGAAAAAAGTGGTTTCTGGGGACAAAAATCGATTTGCTAGCGAGTTTTGAGATTATAGCGAAAATAAATATGTAGCTATCTACGTAAGATCCTAACCAATAAGGATTTACTGCAGAAATTTGAAAATTAGGTGACATAACCCAGAAAAAAATTCAATCCTGGCCGAATCGGTTGTTGAACGAAATTGATTTCTACAAAAACTTACAAAACCATCTAATGAATATTTTAATGCGTTTTCTATGATGATTCACACTCCTTATTAAATTCAGTTTACTAAAGTAGTACCTAACCTAAAAAATTTTTAATATTCTTTAAAAAAGAGTTATTTTAGATAAAAATCCATTTGCTAGCGAGTCTTGAGGTTATAGCTAAAGGAAAAAAATCGTTTTGTTCGTAAGATCAGAATTTATGAGAAATCACTGCTAAACTTTTAGAATTGGGCAACATAAACTAGAAATAAAATTCAATTGCTACTAATTCTGTTTTTTAACGAATTTTATTCTTACTAACACTTAGTAATCTAACAAATGAATATGTGGTTTTTTTTATGTACACTTATAAATTGTACTATTAGAATCCGTAAGTTCAATCACAGTGCACGTATTACAATGATCATCATACTTGATTACTGTAAGTTTTAGTTTAAAATAAATAATATTACGTAAAAAATAATACATATCCTAAATTGTAATCACCAGTAACCCAAAATTTTGAGGTTGAGTACTACATTAGTTTACTGAATTTAATGAGAATGAGTGTCAATAATCATAGAAAACGTATATAATTATTTAATAGATGGATTTGTAAGTTTATTGTAAAAATCAGATTCGTTAAACGAACGATTCAGCAACAAGGAATTTTATTCTAGGTTATGTCACATAATTTACAAATTCCCACAATAGATCCTCATTAGTTAAGGCCTCATAAAGAAAACTATATTTTTCGTTTAGCAGTAACCTTTAAACTCGCTAGCGCATCGATTTTGATCAAAAATAGCCTTTTATTAAGGAATATTTCAAAATTTTGAGGTTATATACTACTCAAGTACACTGAATTTATTAAGTAGAAGTGGCATTTATCATATAAAACGCATATATTTATTCATTAGATGGATTTGTAAGTTTTTGTAGAAATCAAATTTGTTTAACAACCGATTTAGCGACAATTGAATTATTTTCTAGGTTATGTCACCAAATTTCAAAATTTCCGCAGTAGATCTATATTCGTTAGGATCTCACAAAGACAGCTATATTTTTTTGTTTGCCGTAACTTCGAAACTCGTTAGCGAATCGATTTTGGTCCCCAGAAACCACTTTTTCCACACTGTGTGCCAGTGCAAAAGTATCTTGCCCAGCTACCAAAACTTGAGCGCATGCGCACTGAGTCAATCAACTCGATGCGTGCGGGCGTGCGTTTATGCACTAGAACTTCGATAGCCGCTATGGAAAGCGATTAGACAAAGTTCAATTGTTTTATATATTTTAAAAATCTGCATTATTTTATTTTACACTGAATATAAATACTTTATAAAAATTTTTACCATATTAAAAATAAAAATATGCTGCGGTTTAAAAACAATGACATTTTTAGGAGAGCTTGAAAGAGCAGCCGTAGCAAAGCAAACTAGTATACTAGTAGAATATATAACTCCGTATACAATAAGTGCCCCAGGGTTCAGCAGTGCTTTTTATCCTATTTTCTCCGCAGAGTCTAAATCAACTAGTTGAAATTGTCTAATAGTAGTAAAATTTTCTAAAGACAAATACCAAAAAATTGCAAATTTGAGTTCGAACAGTTTTTCTCTTATAAATTATGACGTTTTTAAAAGAAAAATATGCATGGCGAATTTTTGTTAAAAAGCCTACTTAGCGATGTATTAAGTTCTACTTGATATTGAACCTTCAAAAATTAATAATATCTTAAATACGTTTTTTAACACATTTTTATAGGGGAAATATTCTATTAAAGATAAATAATTTACCAGAAAAAACATTTTTTTGACTCAAATTCACAACTATATAAATTTGTAACTGAGGTTAGAGCCATTGCGTTTAAAACAAACGTTACCACTGTAAAACAACTGTGACTCAGTTGATACAGATGCATCGTAAAAGAAAACATAAAAATTAGTAATATAATCATTATCAGTCACTCAATACGTACGGAATTATAATAAGTGCCAGATTTACAACTGATCTGCTCCGTCTTAGCTGCATTATTAAGCTCCACTAAATATGTTATTATTTTCGAGCCACAGCATATTTTAATTTAAAACTTCTGAGAAAACGTCCTTTAGTATTCGACTACAATAAAGAATTTAAAAAAATGTAAATTAAAAATTTTATACATTAGTGTTTGATAGAAAATAAAAATTTGATGAAAAATGTTTTATTTAGTTAAGAAGACTGATACAATTAACTTTATCACACTTAAAATTCTTATTGGCTACAAACAAAAATTTTTGTACAAATTTCGCTGTCAGTAACTTGCACAACTAAAATAGGACAGCTCAAAATCTCAGACTAGGCTCTCAAAAAATGGTAAATGTAGCTAAAACAGGTTTTTTGCGTCTACATGAAAATCGAGAATTTGTACTAAAAAAATTTTTAGACAAAAAAGATGCGCAATTCCAAGTCAAAAACAATGAGCTCCAAATCAACTAAATCAGTCTATCGATTTGCTCGCAATTTTCAGGAAATATGAATTTTGCACAGTTTTTCGAACGTACTTAGCTCGCGTTCAAAATAATATTAAGACTTTGAACTTCAGACTCGGCCAGCGCTGGCGCTGGCACGACAATGAGTGAGATGCCTTAATGTACTGCAGGGAAGTGGGTGCGGCTTGCTTAACGTGTAGCCCATCCTTGCGCCGCCCCGCCCGCGCCGCTGGATAAGTAAACAAATATACTGATTGTACATCAATGTTCACAGTATTTTTAAACAGCTGGAGATTATGTTTATTAAGTGTATCGTAAAATGACTATCAAAGAGTGTAAATCCGTCGAATAAATCAAGATATATTAGCCAACAACTTTTTCATTGACTTTTTTGGAAAGACTTTTTTTTGCTTTTCTTAATGATTTGCAAAAAGTTCACAGCAAAACTTGCTAAAATTTTGTAGGCATTTGATGAACTACAAAACTCACATTCTGTCAAAGTTTGAAGTATAAATATTATTCAGAACCCTGACATGTATCATTGAAAAACATTTTAAAAGCCGTGATTTTTTGCAATTTGTGAGCGAACCGCTCATCCGACTAACTTGATTGACAGCTCATTTTTTCGTCTTAAAATTGCGCATCTTCTTTGCCTAAAACTTTTTTAAATAGAAATTATCATTTTTTCTGCAGACGCAGAAAACCTGTTTCGGCAATTTTCACTATTTTTGGAGTCGCTTACTGTCATTTTTTGATGTCCTATTTTAGTTGTACATGTTACTGACAGCGAAAGCTGTAAAAACAAAATTTTTTCGAGCCGATTCGAATTTTACAAATATTGAAGGGATTTCAGCTAATTCTATCAGGCTAGAGTAGTTAAGCTTGATTGTGTTAAAATTTGAATCCAATACCTGCAAAATTTTGCTGAGATATGACAGGGTAAAATGTAAGTTTTGTTTACACAGTGCAATCATGAAAGATAGTTTTTATTGTTTTTATATATGCTGACATTGTCTAAACCACGACCAAAATCGATTAGAGACGTATTTTGGCATCATCTATAGATTAAAATGTGTTCAAGCCGATTACTCCAACCTCACTGCTTTATTTATTTTGAAAGCGGTGCGATGCAGGCCTATAATATAAACATAATCTTAAGATAACTTTTATGCCTCTAGAAACATATTTTAAAGTTTTTTATGCGATATTTTGATAAGTAGCATGTATAATAACTATAATTCAAAACATATGAGTAGTCTGCAAAATGATAAGATTCTGTATTACAAGATTCCTTACGATAGAAAACAGACAACGTGACGACGAATCTGTCATGTTAACGTACGAAATCTTTAAAATTTAAATAATTTAATAAACATGTTGATGTTTTCGAGCATGAATTTGTATTCTTTGTGTATTTACCAATTAATTTTGTCCAATATTTCGGTGTCACTCTAGCACCTTCATCAGGGGATACATCTAAAACGTAAGGTAAATGTCCCAATTATGGAACAATATGTCCCATTAAATGAAACAGTATAAAACACCTTATAATTAGTGAATTTTAAAATATTTCATCGTGGAAAAATTATTACAAGAGGATTAAAGTAATAGCAAATGCAATCAATAAATATATCATACTTTATTTAAGGATTATTCACGGAAAAAAAAATTTTCTTGAGTTTCAGTGTTTCAATACTGGTACAGTTAGAAACATGACCAAAAATACTTGATGTCTGGGTAATTGAAACATACAAACTCCATTTAAATAACACGTACGTTCCATCGACTAAGACATCATTGTAAAGCGTGTCCTAATTTTGAAACAGGTAGTGTTTCATCTGACGGGCACCTATTTTGTCTTAAATTTTCTTAATTTAGAGACATTTAAAATAAGATAAAATTCTGAAAAGATTAAAAATCAATAAAGAATGCAAACCCTATCGATAATCATTAGAATTTTATGATTCCAGTAGATAGGGAATTTTTCATGAATTTTTGAAAAAAAATTTCCAAAAATGCGTTTCATAATTGGGACGTTTACCTTAGTACAATATACGCCACTATGTGAAAATCGAAGTGTAAAAAAAATACAATTTGAATACAAATAAAAAAATGTTACAAAATAAGTACCTTGCAGTAGCAAATAAGCACACATAACACTCCAGCCCTCAACTAACAATCGAAAATCTCGATTATAATATAAATTGCATGATTACATAAAACAGAATAAAATTAAATAGCCAAAACACAAAACGCAGTAATACAATGCAAGCTAACAGAAATACGATTTGCATTACAATGTAAAGACTGTAAGGCATGTTATACCTAACTTAGGCATAGAGTATCAAAATTAATGTAACATGAGTATGGACATGCACCTTGTCCGTGTAGATGCAATAGACCTATGCCGCGTGTAGGAGTTATCTGCTACATGTAAAAACCAGAAACGAACAAAAAATTACTAAGACTTTATGATCTAGTGTTTTACATCCTGCCATAATTTTTTATATTTAGAATCAAGTTTAATTATGTCATTTTTTCTATTGAAATTATTATTATAAAAAGAATATTTAACATTTCCAAAAATTCACGTTTAAATCATTTCTTTTCCTTATCAAAAATTTTGGGTTTATTAAAATTAATCAAAGACATTCCTTAGCATAAGTGCCTGAAACAGATCTGAAGTAATTGTTTTTTTACAATTTTTTGTAGTCAGGAAGATACCTTATTTTTGCCTAACAAAATAACATCAGTGATTATGTTCATGTTAGAAAAAATGACACTAACATAAAAATTGGACACAATATACTTTAGTTGTTTTTCTATCGGAGAATACCATGGAAGAACAACCGATATGCGCCAATTAAGAGTGTCATAAGTATTTTCAGTGACTTGGCTCTCAATCGCGTCATAAGTACATAGTGCCTTATTGGCAGACTGATTCATCTTTTTTTTAGCTTCTTTTTAGTATTATAGCTTACATTGTATTGCTACGATTTGTATTTTGGCTGTTAAATTTCATTTTGCTTAATGTCATTTTGCGATTCATATTATGTTCAAGATTTTTTATTGTTAGTTGAGGACTAAAGTGGTATGTGTGCTTGTTTGCAACTGCAAGGTACTAATATTGATATATTTTTTTTTTGTATTTTAATTCAATTTTTTTCACACTTTGATTTCACATATTATTGTATATTGTACTACGTTTTTATGGATCCCCTGATGAGGGTGCTGGAGTGGCACCGGAATATTGCACCAAGTTAGTTCTATAATACTCAAAGAATAAAAGTATGCTCAAAAACATCTGCATGGCCTAGTTTTTCTGGACTATAGCACGCCTGAGTTCTGCAATTACAGAGTTTCGTAGTAAAATTGTAGTTTCCTAGAGAAAAACTGAGCTTAGTTGTGTCCAAGTTCTTGAATCGTAGCATATTCTTCGGTTTATAACACTTTTCTTTTAGCTGCCTATAATTATAACTATGAATTTTTTTCAATTTATTTATTTATTTATTTATTTTTTTTTAAAACGGGAAGGAGAAGATCTTCCGAAGACACCTGAGCGTAGACAAAACTACTGCAGGAGGGAGTGTCCGATTCACCCTGGTTTATAATTCAATAACACTACGTGATGTTAGTCATCACGGGCGCCTACCGACTAAAACCATCTCCCCAAGAGAGAGCCAGTCCGTTGGACTATTACTCTGATATATGTGTTGAAACAGGAAAGAAGCGATAGAAGCATGGAAATAGTGGAAAGATGAGAAATTAACGGCGAAGTTCGATGAACGACCAAGGGAGTAATCTGATCGGTACTAAAAAACACGTCAACGGTAAGGGTACAAAATGATAGTTCTAAAGATAACGCTTTCGTAAACCATCTATGATATATATTCCTACATTATACAGTTGTATGGTTTGGGGTGAGTACTAGCTCCTCCCCGCTACGCCTCCCGTTTCATACCACTTTCACCCACTCCCCCAGAGCTCCCTTCCAAAATGGGGTAAAATTCTTTTTTTTTACCGTGAAATATGACTTCAAATAATTTAAGCTAGCCCCCCCCCCTCCTCCACCCGGTCCAACCAACTCCCCCTAGATCCGACCAAGCTCCCTCACGGCTCGCAACCAGACTACCCCCCTACCTCTCCCCAGCTCCCCCGCAACACATTCCTTTTGTAATAAATTTTGACAACACTATTACTTTCTTATAAGTATACAAATACCTATATGAACAAACAACTTTTATGAAAATTGATTATGTAGCAAATACTAATAATAAATAAAATAACGATATTTATAATAATACATCAAAAATTTATGATTTAAGTATGGAAACCGTGGACAGAATCCTATATATTAAAACGAAAAGTACTATTTAGATCTAAGGGAGATAGATTTTATATGTATCATTGTAAATCTTGAGAAAATTCTGGAAGTAGCGATGAGACAAGCTTTTCTGCTGACGCATTCGAATTCCTACACGGAAAATACTACTCTTAAAGGTTTCGAAGTTTCTCTCGGCATTAATTATGCTTTGCTCTATGGCGCTTAATAGAGACATTTTTTACAAGAATAAATCCATCATTAAAAAATATGTCTTAGGGAAGATAAAAAAACAGAAAAGACACAGAAGAAGACATGATTATGAAAAAATGTTTAAAGAATCTACAAATAATTTGGACGATTGATTTGACAAACAAACTTCATACCTTATACACTAACACACATATTATCGAAGCGTGGGCATAAATCTATAAAATTCACAAGGCAGGGAAGAAGTAGAAGTACTTTAAAGCTACAGAGGAGTGGCTTTTCAAATGTAACATACAAGATTTGAGAAATTATAATCGCTGATAATGTAGAAAAATCGGTAGCGAAGTAAAAAGTTACATAGGAGGGTTAGGCTGCTATCAGAACAAAAGGAAAAACAAGATATCATATTTTTGTACTAAATAATTTAATTGAAAGCAAACCAGAGGAAGTCGTCAATAAACTATATGCTGTGTTTGTAGACTTCAAAACAGAATTTGATAACATTAATAGAGAATTATTCCGGGTCAAAATAAATTTAAGAGAAATGAGTATAAAAATGACAAAAATGTTAAAAAGAATCTGAAAATATACGAAAAAAACAGTTAATTACGGCCAGGGGCTAAAAAATTTACTCAAAAATATGAAAGAGAAAAGGCAAGGGTGCCCATTAAGCCTGGTACTTTCAAGTTTATTTATCTATAGAATAGGCGATAAATGGATCTAAAATAATGCAGGAGGTGTAACAGTGGGCAAACTCAAAATGAACTGTCTCAAATTATCCAATGACGTTGTTTAAGGCACCTAGCATATTGAAGACAGAAAATATGTGCAGAAAGACTTAGTTAAATAAAGTACAAAAAAATACTAGAAAAAAAAGAAAAAAAAAAATGTTAATTTTTAGAAAGAAAGAAGGGATACAAACAGATTTGTTTGAATTTGAATTAGATGCATTGGAAGTTTAAAACTAGGACATGGACCGTGAAATGTGGTTCTCAACAAAAAAATTTCCCGGCACGGAAGAAAACGACAGGTCTGAAGCAAAGGACATTTGAAGCAGTTTTAGGCTTAAGCAAAAGAGATAAAGTAAAAAGTTTGAGACAAAGATTATTTTTCATGAACTAAGTAATCAAATTATATTACGCATACGTATCGAAGACTTGTGTATGAAAGAGGGGACTCCCTGTTCTTCGCTTCTCTGAGCGACACTCCCAAACCTCCTTAAACCGTCTGATCTTTTAAAACCCTTACCACATTTTTTACAAATTTTTTTTTTCATGTCCTTCTTCATGAATTAATATATGTCTATTTAGATGAGTCGATCTTTTAAAACCTTTTTTTACATTCAACACATTTAAAAAATTTTTCTTAGTATGTTCTTTGAAAAATGAGATTTGTCTGAAGTTTAATGTTATACTGTTTATATCTTTAAAAAAATATTTTATCAATAAAAATACAATAAATATGAGTATTAAAAATTAAAGAAGAATACCAGTAAAAAAATAATAAATTATTTCAATGTAACAAATTTTAAGTCTCAAATAAATTTTTCAAATTTCATTTACAAATTTTACAATACATCGAGTGGAAAAATTTTGTTTATAATAACCAAACATTGGGATTTACGCAGTCAAAATGTTCTAGAAAGTAGGGAGTCTCTTTAGCTGAAATAAAATCATAAAATCATTAGAAATTATAAAAGCTTTTCAGATCGAATGGTGGTAAATGCATAAAATGAGTAAATAGTGCTAAAAAAATGTAAAGATCATAAATGAATTCAATCGACGGAATTATTGTACTAATACAAGTATATAGATAAACTTATATTAATATACTATAGATGCGATGGAATTAATTCAAAAGTCTGATGATGTATAGTTGTTCTATGAGTATTTAAAGTAATGGTATTTTAAAAAAAAAAGCCAGTGTTTGAACCCAAAAAGGTATCATATTTGTTATATATAATTGCACTCGGTAATATGATCCATATTGAGGTTGATTATTTGTTATCTAAAATCACAATCCATCACGTCTGTGTATCTGTCCGAAGTCCTAGCCCAAGCTATCGTTTTTTTCAATGTTCTATAATTTTTTTAATTAAAAGTTTTTTCAAACGAAATATTTCCAAAACTGTTTAAATAAAAGAAATTAAAATATTTATAACTAAAAAAAATTAATATATATTTCAATAATCATTTTTGACATTGAAGAATAAAGCAATCTCAAGCTACTTTAACAAATAAGAGATTATTATTAGAAAATTTATATATTCATATGATAATTATCAAAATGATTTATCTTATAAATATAAATGATAGGAAAATCGGCAAGCAGAGCGCGCAGGTAGGCGAATATACATATGAAATAAATATCACAAAATAATAGGACAGGTTACGTAATGTGATACCACGGGTAGCAGAGGAACTAAAAATGATAAAATCTATAAAGCTACAAATTATTGCAAATTGATAAACAGGATTTCACAATTATTAAGCAAAAAATATGGATTAAAGATAAATTCATGGAATACTAAAAAAATAATAAAGAGAGTAAGGATAGAATTAAAGACTAACGTAAAATGCACAAGTAGAATACTAAGAGGTAAAAAGATTAAAAAAATCTAAGAAAACTAAGAAAGTGTCAAAAAGCAAAATTCAAATGGGAGGCATGAAAAAAAAAATTTTTAAATTGGCAAGAGACAACAATGATCGATGTTATACAAAAAACAAATAAAGCAGTATTGGAATCAACAGCAATGCCAAAGAAGATTTTACAAGGATCTATCTATTATTAAATAGAAAAATGTCTATGTAAAAATAAAAAAATAAAAGACACAAGAGAAGACAGAATTATGGAAAAGTATTTTAAGAATCTGCAAATTATTTTGATGATTGAATTCAAAAACGTACTGTATAGCTTATATACTAACGCACATACTATCGAAAAATTGTATATAGAAAGGATCTATCAAATTTACAAGGCAGGAAAGGAGTAGAAGGACGTTAAAACTACAGAAGAGTGGCGTTTTGAATGCAGCATTAAAGATATTAGCAATTGTAATCGTTGAAAAAGTAGAAAAATACGTAGAGGAGTGTAAAATAATAAAGGAGAGTCAGGCTGGCATCAGAGCAAAAAGAAGAACAAGGTGCAATATTCTTGTACTAAATAGTTTAATTGCAAAAAAAATAGGGGAAGGGGGCCATAAACTATATGCTGTTTTTGTAGACTTCAAAGCAGAATTGGATAACACCCATAGAGAAATGTTTCCAGTCAAATTATATATGAGAGAGCTAAGTAAGCTTCAATGGCTTAGCGGTTAGAGTGCTAGCTGCCGAATCTGAAAAATTCCGAGGGAACGGGGTTCAAATCCCGTCGCAAAATATCAAGATTTTTTTTTCGGGCTTTTTCGACAGTAGGAGTATGCAGGATACCAAAAAACCACTCATCCGATTTTTACGACGACTAATAGATTTTTCGAACGATATCTGAACCTCCAGGGGCTTCCTTCCAGGGAAAGCCAACACCTGGTCAGTTCGTCGGTAAAGTCACTATCGATTTTAACAGTAGGTATAGTAAAGTAGAGAGTTAATGGAGGAGATCCTTCCATTAATTTGATACCTTCCGGGGTGTGCTTGAGACGATCGCTGCGCCCTGTAAATAGTACCCAGTAGGTTGGATGGCCGAGTCGTCTAAGGGGAAATTTGCGCTAGGGGCCCGCACGAAAGACTTGCATACTGGGGGCGGGGCACCAGGAAAGAATTTAGGAAAGAAAAGGATAAGTTGGGTAGGTAGGTTGGATTAGGAAAGAATGGGTAGAAGATACGTAAAAGCCCAGAAACGGGTGTACGTGGAATAAATAATACAAATACAAAATATCAGAGAGATAGGTATAAAAATAAAAAACAATATTGAAAAAAATCTAAAAATGTACAAAAAAACAGGTCATTACGGTCGGGGGCCAAAAAATTTACTTAAAAAAAAGGGGGTAGGGCAAGGTTGCCTATGTAGCTTGGCAATTTTAAGTTTATTTATAGAGACTACAGACAATAAGTGGATGTAAAATAATAAAGGAGGTGCAACAGTCAGCAAACTCAAAATTTACAGTCTTAAATTTTCTGATGACGTTGTTTTAGGTGCCTAGCAATTTAGAGACAAAAAAACCATGCAGAAACACTTAGATACATATAGTACAAATAATATACAGGACGTAAGCACAAAAAAAAATCTTTATTTTTAGGAATGAAAAAAGATAAAAACAGATCTGTTTCAATTTGAATTGGAGGCATTGGAAGTTTTAAAGAAGGACATGGACCGATGGACCTAGAAGTGCGGTTCTTAACAAAAAATTATCGTGGCACACAGAAAAACCACAGGTAGGGTGCAATGGGCAGTCAAAGCTGTTTGAGGCTTGAGCAAAAGAGCTATAGTAGAAAAATTAAATTAAATATTATTTTTCATGGACTAAATGATTGAATTATATTGCACATACGTAGCTGAAACTTGCCTATGAAACATAATAAAGAAATGTAGGAAGAATAGAAGGCACAGTCAAAATATGAAGTTGAGTTTAGATGCAAAAACAAAAGGATATATTTGGAAGCTGGAGGCGTGCAGGGTAGGCATGAATTTGGAAATAAAAAAGAAAAGAAAAAGGGGAAAAAATAGATTCAGATTAAAAAATATCATGTTGGGTTTGAATGCAAATACACCAGGATATATATGAGAAATTGAGGCGCAAAGGGTTGTTACCTAGAAATAGGCATAAGAAAAAAGGAATAAATTTACTTTTTGGACATAACAAAAATGGACAAAAGCAGGTGGTCTTATTTATGCCTAATCGAAGAATTAACGGACTTAATCAATAAAAATTATACGAAATAGGCAACAAAGATAACGTTTCGAATGAAAGAGTAGACGATTGGAAAACAATAAGATTTATAAAAAAAGCAACGAAGGAAAATAAACTTGAAAAAATCAAATATAATCAGAATTTACAAAGGAAAGAAAGACTTTTGTCAATCAGAAACTACAAAAAAACTATATGGTAATTGAAAACTCTATCATCTGTAAAATGTAAAAAAAAAAGCAGGAAAAAATGAAGCAAAAATAAAAAGATATAGGTGAGTTTAGAAATTGTTAAGTGATAGACTGTAGGATCTGCGATGAAATAAAAAAATATATAAAGCACAGATTGCTATGAGAAGAAGAAAAAAAAACAAATGAAATAATAATAATATTAGTCAGAAATATAGGAATAAAAGATAATGGAGAGATATACAGAAGGAAGACGATTCATGTCAAAATATAAGATATTTATGTAGGTAAATAAGGCACAACAGTAAAGATTGTAAGTTCAGAAAAATGTTATGCGTTATAAATTATAATATTATGTAATTGTAAAAAGAAATTCTAACACGTTGTTGTATGTTTAATCAATTACTAAGTCACTCAATTAAAAATAATATTTTTACTAATATAAGACGATAAGAATTTTTAATAGTTATGAAACAAACAAAGAAAAGGTTGAAATGTATAAAAATCTATACAAGAAATGAGAAAATAATAAAATAGACTATTCACATTTACAAACATTAAGAAATAATTTTAAAATGATATCTTACTATAAGCTTATATCCATAATTTATTCTAAAATGACTAAAAATAACAAACAAAGGCTCATTACTATTTCTGTAATAATAATAATGATTGCGTAAATATTGTATACATATACATATGAATCAATATGAACCTTAAATACCAATTAGAGCCATCATCAGTAATAAATGATTAACAATTATTTGATAAATCAGTAAACTCATTTTACATATTGACTATATTTGTTCGAATTTTCAGCAAATTTATATGATATAGCTTCGGTTATCCATGTTTGTACGCATATGGGTCATTCCGGCGAAACTTGCACTATTGGTGTCCTGGTCTCGTGCGCAGAATTAAGAGTGAAATAGGTAACCCTATGGGTGCTAAAGTACGTGTAGTGTTGGTGCCCAACTTTTTCATGCCATCAAACCAAATTTCAAAGTGTACTCTTTGATCTACAGATCATTAAAGGGTCAAAATGTCAGATCTGTAACCTGTCCAAATCGAAAATTATGCTATTTGACGTGTCACGATTCTCTCGAGCAGCAGACAGCGCGGCTGGTCTCGAAGCTAGCTATCCCCCTTGCACGGCTTGCTGTATACATCAAAGTAGAGATCCTATGGCTGACAGGTGTTCACGCGCGTGCGATGGTTCGCCTCGGCTCAACGGACGTTGTCGAATATATGCTCTCCCCTCCCGCCCCTTCCAATCTTGCACACGCAGACCTACTAAGTTGAACGTGAGTTCAAGCAGGCCTAGTAAGAGCGCACCAGTATATATAGGAATATATATAAGAGAGAGCATGGTCTGTCGTGGCACCGTGGC
>JAPYYV010001068.1:0-39890 GCA_030522625.1 Copidosoma aretas
TTATAAATTGTAGATCACACAACATCTTAAGGGAAAAATTTTTAAGAAAAATTATATTTAATGAAGTAAAGAATTACCACATAGCTGAGATGATTTTTTGTAGTCATGCGTATGTATACCCTCTAAATATTTTAAAGTACACTGTACCTTGAACAGAAAGTAAGATAAACCAAAAATACTGATTTGTATGAGAAAAATTGTGGCGTTCAAAAAGAGAAGTGTTAAGAGATCTAAATATAAAACCTTTATTTGTAGTGTTCTCGATGCTTCTCTATCGAAATAAGGTGAATCGTTGTTAGAAAAATTATAGCGTGTATACAAAATAATTATAAATGACCCAAATCTAGGTTTCGTTTTGTTTCTCAAATAAAACCTTGAAAGTTATCTTGAAAAACGCAAAATCTGTTACAGGAAGATAGACAAAAAATATTTATGGGAGTTCTGACAGGTGAAAAAATTGCCTTAGACCAATAGAGACGTGTCAGGAAATAAATTTATTTAATAGCTATAGAATATGCAGCATAATGTATGTACTATAAGTGTGCGTGTGTTTGTGTCTATTTATATAATGATGTGTCTGTGTAATTAAAATACAAAATTAAATCAAAATAAGTAGTCTATTACTGGATTTATTATATAACTGAACCCTATCCCAATAGCCATTCCCGTACAGTTTAAGAAAAAGACTTTTTTTTCCTGAAAATTACCGTGTTATGGCCCATATATGTGTATATAAATGTTGGCATCAATGCATAAAAACATGGAAAGTCGTCATTCAATTAGAAATATCGTATTATCAATGTTGGCCACTACAGAAACCGGACAAAAAAAGTTTCTGAAAATCGTTCGTCCAAAAAGAGGTAAAAACGTCTATGATCGTTATAAGAGGGGGAGGGGGTGTAATATTCCTAAGAAACTGAACGAATATTTTTTATCAATTAATTGTAATGAAATATTGAAATATATTGTTTGATTGTATCTCGTATCGTCTATCGTCCATTGTCTATTGACAGATTAGAGGGAAAACGTTAATTTTTATTATTGTACTGCCACTAAAGCTGGTAACGTGATTACATCATCCTAATAAGAGGAAAATGCTAATTCTAAATTAGCTTTTGTCTCATAATATGAGACTGTCCCAAAATCAATTCGCATAGATTTGTAGAAATGTTTTCTTGCTGTCAAACTTTACGTAGAACGCTCCATATACTTTTATAAAATGTTTACATATGTTTTTTAGCAGCTACAAAATTAAGTAATGCAATTGCAAGTGAAATGTAAGGAAAGCAAGAGATTACATCAGACTCTGTCTTTATCGACAGAAAGCCAGTAGATTTTCAGAATTTACCATATATATACCTTATATGCATATATATAACGGATTTTTTGAACTCTAAGAGGTCTGACCCTTATAGCCTATCATCTAAGGAACATAATGAGCCCAAATTCAGATAGATACAGTGAAAATTCGTAGGAAGCACGAATTTAGGTTGTTTTTCGGGCTTTCTGGAAGAAAGTGAATTCAACTTTTCTACATTTAGTACAAATAAGTTGATTTTCAAGAATTTCGGCCGCTATCTTGGATCCGCTATCTTGAATCTGGCAAATTAAACCCTGGATTGGTAATAAGCGACCCAAAACACTCCTATGTTTTAAATTTGGTACGAATTAGTTGATTTTTGATAAATTTGGCCGACATCTTGGATCCGCTATCTTCAACGTGGCAAATTGGACCCCGGATTCATAATCGGTGACCTAAAAAACTGCTACGTACTAAATTTAGTGGAAACTAATTTATTTTCAGTACGTTTTTATGAACCCTGAGTAATTGGACTGTTGACATTCACTATATATATATATCTTATGTACATATATATTGTAACGAATTTTCACAGCTCCGAGGGAATAAGATCCTTGTTGTCTATGATCGTAGGAATAAAATAAGCCCAAAATCAGATGTATTGAGTAAAAATTTGTGGTGATTCGTAGTAAACAAGAATTTCGGCCGTTTCTTGAGCTTTCTGGACAATTTCACGACAGCTACATATCATTCAACGTAGCTACAGCCTCTTTGCTTAGGGCTTTTAGTGATTGTGGAAATAGGTCTGAGCGATACTTACAGTATCAAATATCTTACTAAAGCGAAGACAAAATTTTTTAATTACAGCGCATGCAAGTCAGTTGAAAATTTGGTCTAGTAAAATGAAAGAGTGTATTGGAACATACAGTAGCAAAAGCGAATTCGAAATGGATGAGCGTAAGCGTTAAATGCGTTAGCGGGAAATAACGAAGAGTTGGAACAAGTCGAGCGAGAGATTTAGGAAAACAAAACGCTCCCCAAACCAAACATTTGGCCAGTTCGATATTGCAAAATGCTGGCTCGCCACAATGATAATGAACACCAAATAGATTACAATTATTGTACACAATATCTCGTATTCTATTACTTACGTTAATAAATAAATACCACTTATTATAATTTGTGATTGCACCATTTATTTATTACAACGTCAAAGCACTTGTTTATTTATAATGCATCTATTAGTTTTGAAGAACAATTATAGAATAAGGTCGCAAAACTGTTAAAAACTTATCATTTCTTTGTAAAACATAACAAATGAAATTAAAATAGCCTTTCTTATGCATGGACGTCTAGAACTATCTTTGATAAACACTATTATTGATACAATCATAGATATTTGTATATTTTTAAATGTTATTATTCTAAGAATAATCATATTACTCGTACAAAATATAAATAATTAGGGTTTACTTTAAAATAAAGTACACTACTACTGACTTTCGTGTGAAACACATTTTTTTATTGACTCATCAAACTTATAAAAGTTAACACTGATTATCATTATCCATCCTTACGCGAGCAAATAGAGAGTAAAGAGGAGTCTATCAGGTTACAAAATAAATTTGCTGGATATTCAAGGTTACGTAACTGAAGTTAAAATAGAGAAATTGAAAAAATGGCAAAGAGCGTCAGTGGTAGATCGTTAAGGTTGTTATTTTATAATATGTAAGTTGACATGGACAAAGTTATATCCCTGAGTCAAGTAGCGTATAATTTCTCTCATATTCATGTGTTTTACTGTCAGAATCACGAGACAAAGTGTAGAGTTTTTTCGAATTGTTCCCTGATCTATCCATGAATATATCGTATAAATAAAAAAAACACTATTTGTATGTAAAAAATTTTTATTTACATCCGATATTAATAAAAAGATGCTTATTTTCTTCGTTAATCAAATATCTACAATCTTACTTTCTTTGATGTACTAAAAAAAGTTTTATTCATTCTAAAAAATTCATTTCTTCATAAAAATCTTGAAAAATAGAACAAACTACAGCATTTCGACAAAAATTACGAATTAAAGAGAGTAAGATTGTAGGTATC
Source organism: Copidosoma aretas (assembly GCA_030522625.1). Lineage (NCBI taxonomy): Eukaryota > Metazoa > Arthropoda > Insecta > Hymenoptera > Encyrtidae > Copidosoma > Copidosoma aretas. The sequence continues at coordinate 3,407 of JAPYYV010001068.1, forward strand.
GAGTAAAAGACAAAAACTAGCCTTTGGTCATCACAATTGGACAAAAATGGAACATTTTCAGATATGAAGAGTGTTGTTTTTTATTAACACAATATATAGAAGAATAAGTTAAGGAAAAATATGAAAAAAAACAATTAACCTTGTGTATTTGACAGTATCTTACATCGATGACAAAATTATGTTTTTTGACTAGATGATGTAACTTTCTTTAAGTATACCTATACATTGGGAAACAATAACCTTAAAAATAAGCTGTTATTTTTATTATTACTGATCACTAAAATTTTTAAATATCTGAGTTTTATAAACTTAATGCCCTAAAAATAAAAGTAAAACACTTTTATTGTTCATAGAACTCAAGCACTGCCCGTAAGAAGCCCTACTAAAATTATTACTTTCATAATTTTCTGACATTCATCAACTTAAAAAAATTTGTATTAAGTCCTCACATTATATTTCTGTGATATTTTAGGATAGGACAGAAATTGTACGATAAAGAAATAAAAAAAAAGGCAAAATACAATCGTTGTAACTCTTTATGAGTAAAATCCGTTCTATCTTTTTTTTTTGGAGAGTTATTTTAGGTAGCTGATGGGAAAGTATTAGAAGTTCCAAATTTATTTAAATATTTCTAACTTAATAAGAAAATAAAGAATTTATCATGATAGGACACAAGCACTATCGGTTACAGATAATATCTAAATCATTTGTATTTTTTTTTTTTTGACTCTTTACTTAAAAAGTTACCCCATTATTTTGACTCAATGTTATATTCTTGTCATTTAAAGCTGGGTCACTAATTTTACAGTAAAGGAAGTTCAATTCAGACTAAAGGCAATTCATGATAATCAATAAAATTGATGACATATTTTTTGTAAATTTTGATAATCATTTAGAGTTGGTAATACTCATGGATTTTCAATTTTTATAAATGACATGCCCGAGAATTAAATTTTACCTTCATTTTTCATAGAGCTAGAGTGCTATCGGCTACAAAAACATTTTGATCGTTTGTATTTTATTGTTACATTTAATAATTAAAGAAATGATTATTCTATTGAAACAGAATTGAAGGCTGTAGCGAGGTATGATGGTCAAAATTGCCACACGCTGGATGTTGATTTTTTATAGGCTGTTCGAAAAGACATATTTTACTATTTCTTTAGCAAATTTATAGCTTTTTATGAGGTATTATGGGGCTGCTATCGTAAAGAACGGGTTTTTCAAAAAAAAAATTCTTCTGCCCTACTCTGAGCTTTAAACAATTTGAAAAATTTCTGAACATAAGTTTACAAGTAAGAAAAAAAAGGTTTTTTTCTTAAGAATTTTTGGATCAAAAGTAGATCGAGATGAAATTTATAAAGTTTTTAATTACTATTTAGGTTATGATGAATAAATTTCGCTAAGATTGATGGTAATTTTTTTACTATTTTTAGACCGTAACATGGTCCAAATTCAAACAAACATTTTTTTGCCATTTTTGCAAGGTTTTTGGTACATTACCTCAAAATTTCATAGTTATTTAAGTGCTAAATCTACAAAAATTATTTCCCGACCATTGTTTAAGCATCAAAAGTTTTTACATCAGAGATTTATTTGTGTTTTTAATTAACATACTACTAGGGCCGCTTCTATATTCTTGTTCCAAAGGCATGCCATTGATGTTATAAAGCACAAGCGTGACCATCAGAGAAGGCTTAAATGTTATTAACGTCAATGATAACTCTGTTGCAAACGCTTTACATAATTAGTCGTCTGCTTGTGTGTTGTTAGAATTCCCTCTGCTCCATACTCTTCAGTACACCTCAGGGCCTTTATTGATAGAGGTGAGACCAACTTTTTTAAAGGTGTACCTGCTAGATATTTTGATGCTCTGAGCAGAGTTAAGGTGTAAACAAGACCCTGTTTCATATTGATCGAGGTAACGGAATTTATTGCGGTCTCTTGAAGGGCGAGGAACGGACTCCCATGGTACTCCGGTACTCCACCTCGGGAATAGCTTGGCTACGGATCCATACAAACCACCTCTTCTCTAAAACCTCGCTGGGGACTTTTTTTACAGTAAAATTGGTTGTTGATGAATTGTGGAAACAATTACGTACTACGGGTAAAGAAGGAAGTGGATCTTATTTCCAACAAAGCGATGAATTTGTACCTCAAAGACTGGTGCAGTCCTACATCGCAACTAGAAAAAATCAAGAGACGTGGGACTTCCATTGCCTGAAGAATCAACATGAATCCTACTCCTGGCATTCCAATACAAGTTCCAATTACGTTTGCTCCCTCAGAACAGTGAAGAGTGGTAAAGGACCACAATTTTCGCGAAGCAGTTCGTCAAAAGCTTTTATCAGGCTTCGGGAGGTCTTTCTGGAATAATTTTCAGAATAAAAACTTCTATGATGCCCGTACTGCCGTACGTTTTAAGTTAGTTAATCGTAATCGCGTATGTAAGTATCCTCAAAAGCTAGACGTTAGCTTCTAAAAAGAACTCTATCAAGATTTCCTTTAGGCTTCCTTTAAAAATTACGCACACATCAAATTTATCAAGGCATTAGGATGTCTCCAGTTTCTATCTTTGGCGGCCAAGTGGACTTTTTGGGAATCACTAGGCAGCTGGGGCATAATTCACTAACTTCGTCAGCTTTCTTACCAATTAAAAAGTGGCTTTTCAGTGATCGTACTGTCAGTAGAATTTTACCAGCATAGAATAAGTATGGACGTTAATATTCAATTCTATTGATACAACGGTCACTGACTCTTTCTCATTCGTGAGAAAAACTAATAAAATGTTTGCAAGTCAATTTTAAGAAGTATTTTCAACGTTTTTACACCTTTATTTTCCCAACAAAGTTTGTCAAATGTACAAAAGCATCTTTTTACTTTGGGAGAAGGCTGACAAAGTAAGTAAATTAAGACCCTTGCACTAAAATGCCTAAAATAAAGATATACGAGGGATTCTATTGGAGTACAGAAATATCTTAAAAAACAGCAGGCTTTTAGATGATGTTTTGCGCGTACATTGACAGTAACTACGACGGCACATAAGCTTAATCACCACTTTCTAGAAACAATGAAAAAAAATTTTTTTTTAACTTTGATAGAACTCTTGCTCCCAGCCAGGACTTCCTTCTTTAGCCTTAGAGTACTTTGGAGAATTTTGTGCCATTTGGCATCGCTGTTCTCAGCAATCCCACGATCATCAAGATGCTCCAAGGTGCGATCCATGCTTTGAAAGTCTGTGCTCGACGGCTGGGTCGGAAGAATAAATGTTGTTATGACCTAAGCGTCAGTCATAGACCACCGAAACGTAGATGGCGCTCTCGTTCATCTGATGGTCCTGGGTCGTCGGGACAAAACAATTCCTCAAAAGAAAACATGATATATAAAGTCTAAACTCATTGAGTGTATTTGTTTTCAGCACAGCACAAAGGCTACTATTAGTCATGGGTAAATTAGGATACTTACATTCAGTAGAAAGACCAAAAAGGGTTAGTGATGCGTTTTATTCATAATGTTTCTATTGAGATTTTTAATAATAATAAAAAAAACTTTTTTGATGAAGAACGTTTTTTAAAAGATACCGATCATGCTATTCAAGTTTAATGTTATACTGTCTATCTCTAATACATTTATGTATAAATAAGCATTGCATAAATTTTATGTGCAAAAAGAATTAAAAAAGTATACCTTTAAAAAAATTATAAATCACTAATATAATAAACTTTAAGTCTATAATAAATTTTGCAAATTTCATACACAAATTTTTACAATATGTTGAGTAGAAAGTTTTTTTTCGTAATAAAAAAATATTAGAATTTACAAAGTAAAAATATTCCAAACAGTAGAAAGTCTCTTTAGCTGAAAAAAGTATTATTAAACCACTGGACATTATAAAAACTTTTCAACAAAATGATAACAATTGTATTAAATGAGTAAATAGCGCAAACAAAATGAAATAAGCATAACTGCATTAGATTGACAGAATTACTGTACTTATGATAATCTTATATTAATGTAATATAGATGTAATGAAATTCATTGCAATATTCGATCATTGTTAGTATGTTCGTTATATCTTTCAAAGCTGTTCTGTGACTATTTAAAGTAAATAATAATTTAAAATAAAAAGAGAATTACAGAAGAAATTGTACAAAAAATAGTTAATGTCACCTTATAACACTTCAGGTTAAACTATGACCTCGAATAACCACAGAACGAGTGGACATAGCAAAAAATCATTAGATACCTTTTTTGAAGAACGACGAATTTTCTGCAAGAATATATGTGTTATCATATTTCGTTGATAGGCCAAGGTGTTAAAAAACTCTAAATGATAAAAGAATTTACCGTGTGAGTTTCTATTGAAAACTTTGGCTGTCGTTAGGAACGGGTTAATATTAGTATTAAAATCTGAAATCCGGCAGAAAGTTATTTTGATTTATTTTCAACTGATTTTAAACTATCATAAAATAAAATTAAAAAAACTCTCCAAATATAGACCACCCTAATATACATGTACATACATAGTAATAGTAAACTTAAATAAAAAAAAGAGTCATTATCAGCTTTTGTAAGCAAACATTCTAGATTGTACAAAAAATTAAAAATCAGTAAGTAATTAGAGTCTGTAGCCAATTTTTAACGTTTCCTTTTAGATTGGCCTCAATGTGCGGCATCTTCCCCTGCCACCCTACGGCTCGTCAGTGCACTTTTTAAAATAATACGTAATGTACGTGATTTGCAGAATAAAATTAGTGTAGAACCACTGTTCTAATGCATACTTGCTAGCAACATCAGTAGAAAAGTATGATATGCTGCAAAACAGGGTGTAAAAAGAGTTTTTATTTTAAGGTTCTTAAACTTCTTTGAGCAAACGTCTTACATGGTATTTGATAGAATTTTCTTCATCACACAAAACGGTTAAGAAAATCGCTGCCGATTGATGAGCAATAAGATTTTTCAATGTCATTCCTCTGCAATTATTCAACTTAAAAGAAAAGAAAAAAACAAAATAAGACTAATTTAAAGTTTAAGGAGAAGCTATTTTTTCGCTCTACTGTGTGGAATTATTTCAAAAATATGATTATAATTTTTACAAAAATGGTAAAAAAAATAGTTAAATTTTTTTTGATCAATATTTAAAAATAAATAATTAAAATTTGTTTTTAAAATCGAAATACGTAATAAAACTATTTTATAGCTAAAATAATTTAGAATTGCATGAAGCTATTAAATGAATTACAGAATATACCTATTTTGAAAATCAAATTGATACTTTTTTACTCAAAAACGACAAAAACTGGGTTTTTAACGTCAAAAATTTTTGAAACCACTTTGATTGGGTATTAAGAGGACGACACGTCAGAGGTTAGGTTGTGTGTCCTAATAAACCAATTGACCGTTTTAAATTTTTCTCTAATAATACTGAATGAAATCCAATAAAATTTAAGGATTTAACTTGAAATTGATTACAGAATAGCGCTTAACTCTGAAAATTGCAGCAACATTATGATAAAATGTTCTTAAATAATATTTTCATGAGCAATAACGCCAATGTAATACTGAGTTTAAATGTTTTTATGAGTAGCGAAAAATTTTTGAGAACAACAAAAACAAAGGCTGAGCGCTGTTCTATATATTTTTACAAGTTATTTTTAACACTCTTTTGTCACATTCTAAATTGTAAATTTATTTTAAAACGTAAAACGGATTAACTCAAAAAGTATATTTCCTGTGACAAAATTTGGTAAGATTATGAAGTTTGGGCTAGGTTACAACAGTGCTCTGTCTCGACGCCACGCAAAATATAACAGTTTGCTACGCTGCTGTTGTTATTGTGTTGTCTGTTGAGGCTAAATATACTCGATCTGTTTTATATACTTCTATATAGATATATTCATTACTAAGAGAGTTAAGATAAAATAATCATGTTTTCTCTACTTTGATAATACAGTGTGACTTGTCCCTCTGGATTCAGAAGATTAGCTACATCCTATACATGACAATCCTGTTACTGTTTTTGTTTCTTTGTGCATCATCAATTATTATGGTGCCTAAGTTAAATAGTAAAATCACTTGCTTATTAAAATAACTGGGCTATATATATAAATGTATCTTAGTCTAGAGAAGAAAAGAAAGTTTAAGGAACAAAGTCTCATTCAATGCTGAGCATGGTCAATACTGCTGAGCGGCTGGCACGATTGTTATTGCTCTAACTGGTACAGGTAAATCATAATTTTTTTCGTGTCCAGTGCTAATGATTCCTATAAATCACACTTTAATATTCAGTTGTGTTTAGAGTGATAATATTCTTAGGAAAAACTGTTGCATATCTTATACATACTTAAACATTGATAATCAAAAAACTCTGAGAAGTCAGAGATCCTTTAGTTAGAGGTCCTATGGATTTGATCATGAAGCCAGCTTTACAAATTCAGAAACAAGTTAATCAATCTTAGAAGACGCGAGTATAAACAACTAATAAGATATTATAAAAGCACAATTTAATTAAAAAAATTTTGGTAAGTCGTGTGCGGATGACTATATTTATTTCAAGAGTATGCCTGTATGGTAAACGAAACAGAAGAAAGCGACTCATAGTATTTTCAGGAGGAGTAGAAACTGTTATTGCCACTTCAGAAAACCTTATGATCTGGACATAGTAGAAATTCAGATTTTGAATGTGTATCCTACTCCGGATAAAACTAATCGTAAGCTAGACATGGGCTTCAAGGCACAAATCAAGAAAACTTTGTTCAATGTCCGTTCTGATAGTCACTTAGCGTAATAACAACATAAATGTCTAGTATAATAACAATTTAGGTAAAAATGAAGAGAATGTATTTATACTAGCTAGAACATAAAGAATCATGCTACTAATTGTGTTGTTTTGATGGATTTGACAGCTGTACTTTTAGTCACACAAAATATTTACATTACTGATAAGAGCATGAGCATAAACAAAATGGTATAATTTAATATTGGTTCCTCGTCTTTCATGTATTCACCTAATCCTGGTGTATTTAATTATTATTTATTAAGTTACATGAGTTTTTAAATACATAACCTTAGATGACAAAGCAATTATAGTTTTCCGAACACACAAAATGCATAGTTGACGATCTGGAAAACGATTTGGCTTTTTCTGGCATAAAATTCCAGAGCTAGAGTATTCATTAAGATCGTGAACAGTCTGACGGAGAAAAAGCTATAGAAGACGTTAAAAACAGTGATGTATGAGTAATTTTTTTTACTGATGTAGCAAGTCAACTGAGATTATACATGAACAAAAATTTCTGTACGATAGACTTAAGTGACTATCAATGTATATTTTGTGCTTATAATATTTGAAGATTTCCATTTTGACATTGAAGGTGTAGCTGCTAAAGTACAGTCTCAGCTTACTATCATGCTTGGACTTGTGCATGTAATTCATCGGATACAGCTTTAACTACAAATATCGTTACTACTGGATTTTAGTTTATAAATGGTATTACATTTCTTGTGTTCCTATCAGAGAATTTGGATTCTTTTACATCCACTTAATGATCCCTGAATATATTTAAAATTATAAAAAAAATTGTACATGACCCTGGTATATGTTTGAACTGGTACCGATGAAGTAAAAGTAGTCATACCCATTGAAAACAATTAGACCTCCGCATAAACTAATACTTTAGCATTAAATAGTTGAAGTAACTGGAAATAAGTAAGAATACTTTTTTATTCCTGCTTGTAAAATATAAAGATCTTCTGTTTATCAATTGACGTTTCTGAGCTTACATATAATCACAGCTAACTTATGATTAAACTAAAGTTTTTAATTCATCGAACAGAGCTATAACAGAAATTACCACCAAGACTAGTTCCTGATCTATTATTCTGGTTTCTGATTTATTATACTGATAAAAACTTTGGATTCTTGAGCAATAAATTGATCCTAAAATCTTAGTATTTGATTGTTAGCAGTAGAAATTTATCCACTTCTAATAATTTTCAGCTCTTCATATTAGGTTTAGTCAATTACTGGATATGCAAGTGGTTTTTTATTTCGTACAATGAAATGTCTAAAATAAAAATATGGCAATTTATATGTCAGCTTATAGATTTAATCAAATACCTATTTTTGATACATAATTTTATGTCGTTCAAGAGACTAAATCAAATATGTAGAGTAAAAATATGTCAATTCATATGTATGTTTATGTATAGAATCAAATGCTTATTCTTAGGACAAAATTTGATGTCAATCACGAAACAAAATCAACTGTCCAGAATAATAATATGGAAAAACTGACATTCTCTATGAAATAAAATATTTATATGAACAGCCATCACATGAAGTTATAGTAATCTTGGCATAATTATCATTAAAATTGCATAAATACAGGACTGCAAGTTTGTTGAAAATACAGCCACAATAACTATACGAATACGTAGAGATGCAAAAAGTTGTTGGAATTGTTTGTTAGAATAACACTAACGCCATCTTTTATGACTTGCCGGAGAAAAGACTCGGATATTTGCTGTCTGAAAGGTTAGGTACTGACTACTTTTTGCTGTATGAGATTGGCAACACTGCGCGCTAAATACATCAAGTCCCTCCTACATCCTCCTAAACGTCAAATCTTTTCGTAAACCAACATAAGGATATAAAAAGAAAAATGTTGAGCCCTAGATCAATAAAATTATTAGGAGGATCTCTGAGATATGACTAATATAAGAAAAAAAATTGTAGACTTTCTTGAACAATGAACCAGCTTTGAGTAAAATAAAAATTTTTGATTTTAAAATAATCTTTGTTTATTCTCCATCATACACAAGTGTTTGATAAATCGAAACAAACTTTTTTTACCCAAAAAGTAGCTAAAAATACTGTTTTGGATGTAGAAAATCGTTGTAATAACCTTAAGAAGGTGTGAAACTTTTTTTTTTTTTGGGACCGATATAGGAATGTAAAAACGAGGATGTTCAATCTTAAATAATCGAAATAACTTAAAAGGTATTTAAGATATGACTGCTTTCCCTGAAAAATCTTAGTGTTTCTTCAATAAAATTAAAACAAAATAACATATAAAAATAATTTTAAATGAAAAAATAGAGCTATTTTTGAACTTTATCAGATGTTACTATACAAAAATGCAGATAATATTTTTTCACCCTTAAAATAGACGAACATAAAAATCGATGTAAACACATTTCTAAGGTATAAAACTAAAATTTGTTTTCCGAGCCGCTATAAGGATAAATGAAAATTTTAAGCCCAGAATCATTAAAATTTATTGTTGAGTTTCTGAAACTCAACACACCAACCCACCTACTCACACACACACACACACTCACACACACACAGACTTTTTATTAAAATAGTATTTTTTTATTTTAGACAATGTATAAGGAATTTCTAACGTACTTGCAAAAAAGAATTTTTGCACGGATACAAAGCTTTTGTTTATGAGGAAGCAAAAATAAAATTATTTAAAAACGACTACAAATAAAATTTTGCAATGGTTTACCGAAACCTAAGACTTATTCGAATGGTTCTTATCTCAGAAAACTTTTGACCAGAGATGATTCAATGCCTAAGTCTTTTAATAACGTTGTTGTCGATCTATTTACAAAGTAATCCATCACATCAATATTAGCGTGATGTTTGTACAGCTGAATTTTTTTAATAACTTGATTTATTTGCGAGATATCAGCCTCAACGCTTTGTACATCGTCCCATTAAAAAACTCGCACGACCTTGCGCAAATGCAACGTTTGGCACGTCAGTTATCTCTAAGAAATTCCAAGTTTACAAAGAAGGCTAATCAAGACGCAACCGTAAAGGTCATAGTTCTCGTATAGTCAATTGACAGCATGCCACTTTGGACTAATTTTTATTTCTAACCTGTATATTCCAAGAGGACAAGTATCAAAACATTTACCAGCTTAAATATGCAACTAGTAAATTTTCGCATTCCAAATCGTTTTACATAAAAGAGAGAGTAAGTACGTAAATTACAAGTTTTGTTAGAACTATGGAACCATCCCCACTGCGAAGCAGGCGGGCTAATCAAACCCGTCCGCATACCGACAAAGCTTTTTTCGAAACAATAGTTATTTTCGATACATGTGACTTACGTGGCAGTTTTTTGCACAAGTAAAGTGTAAAAAAGTTCCACTTAAGTCACGAGTATCGAACACAATTTTTTAGCACGAGTGACTTAAGCCCGCCACATTAATAAGTTGTACATAGTTTTAATATTTTATAAATCCTATTTTATAAATCCTACACCATATGCAACAGCCACATTTCTGTGACAGTTGTTCATATATATATAAATTCAGCATCACACAAACCCTTGCATACACATTTTAATAATGAATATAGTCCAATATCATTTCTCAGCCAATGAAAAAGTAGCTAGGTCTCATAACAATATTGCAGTCGATCATAACCTTAAAATTTGAACGATCATCAGCATTTTTTGTAATTGTGGATCGCTTAATCGATTGACTATTGAATGTACTTCTTTTTCTATCACCCTAATTTACAATTGATCCATACTTAAGTGAATTTTGTCATTATTTATCGTTGTTTTAAACCTTTTCTTCATAGAACAATAAATTTTGGGTTTGCTAACGACAAAGCATTTATTTAACTTAAATAAATTATATTCAAATACTTTTTATTTTTTAAGTTATTCTATGAATATTTTGTCGTCCTTTGTCGATGGTGTAAGAGTAGTGAGTAGGCCGCTACAACCGGCTTTCACAGAAACAACGCAAATGTTTGTAAAAACATATGATACTCTATTTTCTAGGGCCGAAATCTACTACATAAACAAAGGAAATTAAATTAATGGAAAAGATTATCCTAATGGATATTGTTTGTATGTATTCAATCTAACACCTGACCTCTTGTCACATTTCTTAGGCCATTGAAAATTAGTTCAAAGTTCCACAGTTGGGTAGAATTACGTTCGAAACGCCTCTCATGAACACAATGAATTGGGTTTTGTACGCAAAATACGATAATATTTTAAAAATATCTGTAATTGTCAAGTAGTACTAGATTTTAACACATAAAACGGTAAAGGAACGCACTTTGACAGCTATTGATTATCACAGGACCACCAAAAAAAATAAGTGGACGGGTACTTTTCAGCGACAATACTTTCTTTACGTATTTTAAGGTGCTAAATTCAAATCTGGTATCCAAATTGCTCTATCACGTCACAATTTTTTACACTTGTTTACGTGGGGACACACTTATCTACTGAAATTATAGCATTACCGCTTATGGACACGTTTTTCATTGATGAAAAAAAATTGTGACGTGATAGAGTAATTTGGACACCGGATTTGTATTCAGCGCCTCAAAATACGTAGGGATAGTATTGCCGCTAAAAAGTACCCTTCCACTTATTTTTTTTTGTGGTCCTGTGCTATGACCCACAATCTAACATAATATTGATCGACTCAAAAGAAAATCAAATACTTATCGTTGGAACGTGCAACAACTCCAAGGTATCAATTTAAAAGTGAGTGGCAATTCTTGTATCAAACTTTGTTTTTTGAGTGTAATAACTATTCTTCAGATATATTCCGCTCTTTTTTTTCATTAGATATTCTTGTTAACGATACAATAGCTAGAACTTTGTTTAATGGTATTACTAGAGGTAAGATTCTTAAAGATAAGCTTGTAATTAGAAATTTAAGTAATTAATGTGATTAGTACTTTTTATAAGTATGAAAATTCTATGTTGTGTTTTAAAGTGACTTTTTTAAATAAATGTATTAAATGTAATCTTGAACATTTTTATTTTAAAAGCTCTTTTCCCTCGTTTTTTCTCCACATTAGTCTAATTTTGAAAACTTAGCATCCAGCAGTCCGTAACAATATTAAAATGTATTCAAAATTTTGCGAGTTTTTCCACTTATTTCAACCCCTCGTCAGAGCACTGTCCCTGAGGTAATCCCACATCGGTAATCCAGTAGGTGACGACCACGTAGTACTCAGGGGTTATATTCTCAAATTTATTTTTCGGCCCCTCATTGAACCTGTGACTTCGTATCTGAAATTTTTCGTCCCCAAGCCAGCAACCCAAGGTCTACCGCTTGTAACATTATGCTTGATTTTTAAACTGTCAGGCATCTTCGGCACCAGGGACGTCATCATAGGTGCCTGGGATCTATCGTCCCTTACTTCTAACGCATCTTGCATGAACATATTTTTGAGATAAAGCAAGCAGATCCTCTAGTTCCTCGTATGGTGTGCCATTATAAATATCTTGATGACTTCCTTGTTATATTTAGTCAGAAATGGATTGTATCAGCTTGCATTTTCTTCTATGAGTTTTTTAATATCATTTTCCGGACTGAAAACAATAAAGACATTGTTGTTATGGTTTATCTCGGGTAGTAAATATGCACAACTGTCACAATACACATGCCTGACTGAACGATAAAATTTTTAATCTATATATATTACAATTTGGAAATACTGTGATACTCTACCCTGTCATTGTTATAAAATACTTCGTCAATCTCCAATTTCTAGTCTGGTCGCATTTAATAAAGAGCACAAATTTCCAAATGCCAAAAGTGGCAATCTATACGTAAGTGAAAATCGTATCATACGTGACTCACATCTGCTAAAGTCGTACGACAAATAAGGGATCGTATTTGATCATGTCTTTTCTATTAATTGTTTCACATGAGACATAAGCGTGTCTGTATTTCTAGGCGTTTCATCCGCGCAATTATCTGAAGTGTATTCTGACGATTCTTCTGAACATTCAGAATCAATATTACCATACAATTAAATGCATTCTAATTTTATTAGTGTTAATATATTCATTGCGCAACATGGTGCTATTTGCTTTAAAGCAACAGTTGTCACCGCAAAATATTTAGATTAAATATCACGATAAAAAATTGGTTTAAAAAAAAAACAACTATTTTATGCATGACAAAAGTGTATTTATTTCACTAAATGATAACAATCAAAAAATATATTTAGGTGTTTGGAAGTTACCGATGAATCTAAAAATAAATAGTTTCATAATTTTTATAGCCAATATTCTGTTAAAGTTTTTGCGGATATTCTGAGTATATTTTATCTAATTACAAATCGTAAAAATTTTTGAGCATATTTTTTAGCGAAAGCAATGCATCCAACTCTGTTCATAAACGTTCCAAGTTAATAGATAACACAGTTCAACAAAAAAAAAATCTACATCGGATCAGATAAAATTTACTACAGGTTCTCGGAGACACCAGATCTGGTTAGAAAGGAAACCAGACGTAATAGGTAATCAAAGCTTAAGATTCGGTTTTAGTGTGGTAGATTTTACATAGTTACATGCCTAAGGTAAAAATATAATTGCTATTAATTATTTTGTCAAGTACAGTTGAGTATTGTCAATTCAAATAAATTTTTTGAGGTTGGTAAAGAAACCCAACGCAATGGGATGAAATGAAGTCCAGATTCTCATTAAGAGATCTCGGAAACCCACAGTAAGTTTAGTCTGATCTGATTTCTATTTTTTTTTGTAAAACTGTGTAATTATTATTATCTAATCTATCAATATAAGAAGGGCAACTTACCTACGCAGTACAGAGTTACTTGTCAGAACTAATGTAAAGTGTTTTAGGGAGTTATGATACTGTATTACCATCGCATCTCACATCTTGTTACATCTACAAGATTCATTACAGTTTTACCTATATCACTGTATGTAAGGGGACGGGAATGTTTCAAGAAATGTATAGTTTTATTATCATGAAGCATAAGTCACATATCATTGAGTATAGCATATGCTTTATGACTTACTATTAGTAAATTTACATTATATTAACGTTTGTACGCTTTCAGCTGCACCAAAATTAGAGCAGTCGAATATATTTTGCCGACACCGAATACAAAGTAATTTTTAAGTTTTTCTTTTCAAGATATACAATCTATTGTTGCCATGATTGGTAAAAATCATACAACGTTACTTTACTATACTGTCAAAACCTTCGCAATAAAAACACGCTAAAGATTGGTGGGTATGTTCTGATTTAATAAATACATAAAAAGTATTTTATTGCAGCCTGAGAAAAAAATGAGAAACATCTAAAATTACATCATTATTTGTAACTTCGCGAAAAGAGAATCTATGCTTAGACGGAGATTACAGAAGTTGCGCATCAATGAGGTTTATCTCCTGCCAAAAGCGTTATCACTGCATAGTGCTTGTTAAGCTCGTCTACTAAAAAACTATTTAAGCCCTCCCCAGTCTTACGGAGTGATCCGAGATTGCGCATCTTATTCCAAAGAACATTGTTGCCAGATAATTCACCGATTTTGTTGTAATACTATTCAGTGTTAGCTAGAGTATTTTTAGTGTCATCTTTGCTGCGCAATGCCTGGAACTCCTGAAGATATTTTAACTGATCAGTACGTCTGTAGCATCTGTAGGTAACATTTTGTCTTTTGTAATGCCAAAGTAGCTCACCACAAACCCATGGAAAACGCTTTTTAAGGCGTAAGGCACTTGAAGGGAGCTTAGACCTCAATCGTATTTTTAATAATTGCTAGAAGATACTACACCATTGTTTAGGGTTTTTCAGCCTTACGTTATAAAGCAGTGTCAAATGACAGCCATTAAGAAATGCTTCTAGGTCTTTTCGCTTAATATATTTAAAATTAATATAGATGAAGACATCGATTTCATTTTCAACCCATGGCCATCAAGACTCTTATGAATCAACATAGTGACAGCTGCAAAAGGAAGCACGGAGGCTACATGCGTGACGTATTTTGTCAATATCGTCCACAAGTATTCCGTTCACTCAGGTGCTGGATGTAGCAGTAGACTAACTGGCACCATGGGAAACCACCTCAGGAGCCAACTATGAAGCAGGTTTTTTTAGACAGTATTGCAGCATCATTATCCATTAACAAGTTCACATCAAAAGCATACATAATTACTTTTTAACGATATTTAAGGCACTGAAAACGCAGGCTGTCAACAAAATCATTTCCCAAAAATGAACGAGCGGTTATCGATAGACAACGGAATCAAAAACGAGTGCTCGCAGAGTACGCTGCACAGAGCACATGTGGCTCCCAAAGACACTGGTAAGTGACAACTTTTACATCCTGTTAAAGAGTACAAATGATATAAGAGTGATCAAGAAAAAATACAATGTTCAAGGACAAGATTGACATAAAAATATTATATTAAATATCAATTAAGAAAAAATACGATGTTCCAGGACAAGATTGAAATAAAAGTATTATATTCATACTTTTTATAGGAAATCAAAGTCGTCCCTGAACAATACTGACTTCGTACTACGTGACTCGTTGAGATTTGAATTAAGTGTCGAATTACAACCAAAGCGAGTACAAAGTCAATAACATCTGGTCTGCTCGTATTGCTCTTCGACGATATGCATCTCCTTGCGAACCCTAGTTCTGAAACCAAAACTTCCTGCAAGGCCCTATCAAATATATTGCCTCTGCACGACGTTTTGGTTTAGTGGCTCGCCACTGTTTATCGAGGGTGGTCATTCTTTTTTTTTGTTTTTTCTCTTTTGACTTTTTTGTTGATAAACCATTGCACAATATAAATGTGAATACAATCTAAGTGTAAGCATCATGAAAAAGAAAATGTGAAATCTTTATTTGAAAGAGATATTTGGAATTATCATAGTCAATAATACTACTCAACAAGAAAACTATAAATAATATATGTGAAAATATCCACAGAAATTCACTTGCATATACTCATACAACTTTATGACGAAATTATAACAAGGAACAATAATTTATTTTAAAAGAGGTAACTCAATTTAATACTATATAATACCTTCTAACACCTATTCTCTCTTTCTTTTTCATTACATAAAATATTATAACAGGCAAACAAGTGCAGTTGGACGACTGCTAGTCCTTCGGCCTGCAAATAAGCAAGAGACCCAGTCAACAACGTTTCAACCTTTCGTCCGATGTAAAATAAAGTTTAATGATAAGAAACAACTAATTATTAGACAAAAATGGTAGCAAAACGTGGTTAGGATCTCTAGCTACTTTGTGCACTTGTCAATAAAAAAAAATAAAAAATAAAAATTTCACGAAAACACGGCGTACTTAACAATTACTTTTTTGCCCAATATATTAAACAATATACACTTCATCGTACAATAAACGTTCTCTGATCTATGCATATAAAAATATTCTTACGAATATACATACTTATATGTATATATACTGGTGGGGCTCCGCACCCTGTGTGCTCCGTCCCAACTTCCATATTTTGATATTTGTATTCTCATGTCTTAACAATAAATAAGACGATTTTGTTTGTAAAACACATAGATGTGTACAAACATAGATAACCAATATAATCTCATAAAAATTCTAAAAAATTACATCAGATATAGTCAATATATGAAATGAGTTTACTAATTTATCAAATAATTGTTAATAATATAATACTGATGATGAATATAATTGGTATTTAAGGTTAATAATAATTTATATGTATCTGTATACAATGTTTAAGCAATAATTATTATTACAGAAACAGTTATAAGCATTTGTTCGTTATTATTGGTCATTTAAGAATCAATTATGGAATAAAGTTTATGATAAGATATCAATTTAAAATTCTTTCTTATTATTTGTAAATGTAAAGTGTTTATTTTATATTTTTTTCACTTTTTGTATAGATTTTTTTTTACTTCTACATTCTCTTTGTTTTATAACTATTAAACATTCTAATCATCTAATATTAGTACAAATATTATCATCAAGTGAGTATCTTATGTGATTGATGAAACATACAACAACGTGTTAGAATTTTCTCATTATATTTATATAATATTATGATTTATAACGCACTACATATTTTTGTAATTTCAATCTTTACTGTTGTGCCTTATTTGCCCACATAAATATCTCATATTTTCACACAAATCATTTTGCTCCTGCATATCTCTCCATTCTCTTCTGATCCTATACTTCTGACTGTTATTATTATTATTTCATTTGTTGTTGTTTTTTCTCTTTACATAGTAATGTATGCTTTATATATTTTTTTCTTTCATTGCAGATCCTGTAGTCTCTCACTTCAAAACTTCTCAAGTCACCTATAACTTTTTATTTTTGTTTTATTTTTCTCTCTGCTTTTATTTTTTTTTTAACATTTTACAGATAATAGAGTTGTTAATTACCATATAGTTCTTCTGAATTTCTGATTAGCAGAAGTCTTTCTTTCCTCAGTGAAATTATATGAGATTTTGTCAAGTTTATTTTCCTTCCTTACTCTTTTTATAAATCCTATCGTTTTCCAATCCTGTACATTTTATACACAAGTTTAACTTTGTTGCTTATTTTAAATAATTTTTATTTATTACGTCCGTTAATTCTTCGATCACGCATAAATGAGGCCACCCGTTCTTGTCCATTTTTGTTATGTCCAAGAAGTAATTTTATTCCCTTTTTCTTATAACTATTTCTAGGCTAACCGTTCCCGACTCCATTTTTCATTCATATCCTGGTGTATTTGCATTTGAACTTAACATAAAACTTGTAAATCTGAATCTATTATTTCCCCTTTTTCTTTCCTTTCTTATTCCCAAATCCATGCCTACTTTGCTCGCCTCCAGCTTCCGCATACATCTTTTTGTCTTTGCATCTAAATTGGACTTCATATTTTAAATTTGCTTTCTATTCTTTCTGCATTTTTTTTTATGTTTCATAGGTAAGTCTCAGCTACGTATGTGCAATATGATTCAATCATTAAGTCCATAAAAAATAATATTTAATTCAAACATTCTACGTTAGCTCTTTTGCTTAAGCCTAAAACTGCTCTGACTGCCAATTGCACCTTACCTGTAGTTTTATCTGTGTGCCACGATAATTTTTTGTTAAGCAAGACACTTCTGTGTCCATCGGTCCATGTCCTTATTTAAATCTTCCAATACCTCCAGTTCAAAATGGAACATATCTGTTTTTATCCTTTCTCATTCCTAAAAATAAAGATTTACTTTGTGCTTAATTCCAGTATATTTTTGTTCTATATTTATCTAAGTCTTTTGGCATATGTTTTTTATCTTTCCATTGCTGGGCACTTAAAACGACGTCATTAGATGATTTAAGACAGTAAATTTTAAGTTCGCCCACTGTTACACCTCCTGTATTATTTTACATCCACTTGTCGTCTATAGTATCTACAAATTAACTGAAAATTATCAAGCTGCATAGGCACCCTTGCCCAACTATTTCTTTTTTTACGTAAATTTCTTTGCCCCCGACCATAATCACCTATTTTTTTGTACATTATTAAATTTATTTCCACATTTTTTTCATTTTTATACGTATCTTTCTGATGTACAATTTGACCCGGAACATTTCTCTATTGATGCTATTGAATTCTGTTTTGAATGCCCAGTTTCCCTATTTTATTTTCAATCAAACTATTTAGTACAAAAATATGGTATCTTGTTCTTCCTTTTGTTCTGATAGAAGTCTAACGCTTTGTTATTATTTTTCACTTCTCTACCGATTTTTCTACATTTGTAGCGATTATAATTTCTTAAATCTTGTATGTTACATTTTAAAAGCCACTTTTTTTTAGTTTCGAAGTACTTCTACTTCTTCCCTGCCTTGTGAATTTGATGGATTTATGCTATTGCCCACGCTATGATAATCGTTGTCTTGGTCTATAAGTTATAAAGTTTGTTTGTCAAATCAATAGTACATATTATTTGAAGATTCTTAAAACAGTCTTCCATAATTCTGTCTTCTGCTGTGTCTCTTCTGTTTTTTAATTTCTGCAAGACATTTTTTTTTCAATGATTGATGTATTCTTGTAAAAAATTACCTTATCAAGGGCCATACCGCAAATTCTTGGTATAAATAATGCCGAGAGAAGCTTTGATACCTTTAACAGTAGTATTTTGCGTGTAATTATTTTAATGCGTCAGCAGAAAACCTTGTCTTATTTATAATTCCTGAATTTTCTCAAGATCTATAATGATACATATAAAATATATCTCCCTAAGATCCAAATAATACTTTTCGTTTCAATATATAGGATTCTTATCACGGCTTTCATAGGTATAATCATAAATGTTTGGTGTAAGATTATGAATATCGTTATTCTATTCATTATTACTAATTGCTACATAATGAATTTTCATTAAAGTTGGTTTTTTAGATAGGTATTTGTATACTTATAAGAAAGTAGTAGTATAGTCAAAATTTATTACGAAAGGAAGAACTTGTTTGTCGAAGACGGGGGAGGTAGTGGGGAGTCTGGTGGGGAGTTAAGGGAGACCTGGGAGGAAGCGGGGGGGAGCCAGCTCCATTTATTTGAGGTCATATTTCATGGTAAAAAAAACGGATTTTACCTCATTTTTAAGGGAGCTGGGGGGGGGGGGGGCTGAGAGGGAGCTACTACTCACTCTAAAGCCATACAACTATATAATATAGGAAAAAAGATATATATATATATATATATACATATACGTGAGCGTATACTCATACTAATCAGTTCAACACATAGACAAAAGTGCATAATATAGTACAGTTGCTATCATTACTCTACACTTACAGGCAGCTGCAAGTGTGTGAATAAGGTGTGGCTCGAACGGAATGATTATACGTGCACTGTATCTGCGCAGGAAAAATTAAAAAAAACATACAATACAGTCTAGCGTAAGCGCTGGCATTGCTCTGCAGTCATGCAATTATACGCACATATACTGTTAGTGATTGATACACGTTGTGATGTAGCGTAGCCAGTGGCCCGAGTGCAGACATAGTAATAGTCCTTGTGCTCGTACGCGAGTTAAAGAGCCCCCAAATTCTTACGCCGCATACACTCTCTAGGTGCAGAAAGAGTCTTCGATCATACGCCATGCCCTAAACGACGCTCGCGTAGTAATGAGGATATATAGCCGCGCACGCCACGTTAGAAACTCCTACGACGGATACTCTCCAGCATAAAGCAAAAACTATTATTGACACCTATATACATGTGCTTAGCTGTGCTTTTCTTTTAACTCTTGGACAATATTAAGCGTACATCGATCGTTTCGTTGGCAAGCGTTTAAGTATAAGAGAACACATAGTACTATTGACGGTTTTACACTCGTTATATTTATAATAATGGATTTATAAGGAATTAATTTGAAACTTATTGCACATGCATGCGTCAACTACACTACAGTCCAACACAATAATAAGAAAGAGAGAGAAAGATATATGCACACCATCGGAAGAAAAATATTTTTCTCTTCTATTCTTATTTGAACGATATGTAGCATGTCAAGTGTATGATGGTTATTATTATTTCTGTATAAATACTTAAATCTTTTTTTCTTGCATAGTGCATGCCAGGAACATAGCAAATATTTTTCTTAACTTTGTACAAATCTGATGATCTCTAGTTAGGAAAAAGGTATAGTATTTAAGCCTCTATAAATTATTGAAATATTACACATATCGAAGAAATATAACAAATAAATGAGTCAAAACAATAGAAATATATTATACAACAAAGACAATTACGAACTCATGACATAGTGAATAAAAACGATCAAGGTAATGCTGACGTGACAGTGGCTAAAGCATGAATGGAGTTGCTTGACGCGAACTTTTCCTTCCAGCACGCAATTAAATCGATTCTCATATTTAATGCAATAAATATTCTTATTACAGATTATAGACAGGGTATTAGGAACGGAAAAAGTTGGATCAGAGACGACCAAAAAGGTCTCTATAAGAGGCCAGTCCTAAAAAACTTGCGTGGTGCTACGCGTGTCAGAGTGACTGGCCAAGAGTTTGAACATCTTGAGGTATTCATAACCCATTTAAAAAAAAGGTATGTGACAGAAGAAACTGTCGCTCATTATCAAACTCAGCTGCAGAAAGTACGTTAATGACTAAGCCAGTCAGGTGGTGAATATTATGATTGTGTAAGCCTACTGCTAAGCGGTTCTGAAAAGGCTTTTATGAAAGATGAGGGCAATACGTACAACTCGCATATGATGACCCAAATAAAAGACATGACGTTAGACATGTTCGTAAAAGGACTAGCACTTGTGGTCAGCTAGCAGGTGGATGCGAAAAAACCTGCTACCCTAGTAGAAGCCTTTAATTATGCGTTGAAATTCAAGATCTGGATAAAAGTGGGTATAATTCAAGATACCCGATATCAAGGATTACCTCGCAGTGATTTTCATCGACATGATCAACAAGAAGGATATAATAATCAACCATTTTAACCACATCAAATGAGACAAATGATTAGTCGATTAATGGATATTCTTTATTATAATTATAATTCTAATAGGCAATTTATTATTAATTTAAATGCTCGAGGAAATTTTAGAAACAATAAAAGAAATCGATACCATGGAAATCAACAAAAAAAGTAATGATTATGGGTAAAATGATTATAATTAATATAATAAGAAGAATCCTAATAGTTACTGTGCACAAAAAATTCAAATTTCTATTCTAGGAGCAACTAATATTATCGAGGCAGGACTAATACTTATAAAAGATTCGTGTAAAATAACTATAATAATTATCATCAACAAAACATTAACTCCAATTATGAAGGCAAAATCATCAAAATTATCAACAGTCAAGAGACAATCACCTACCTCATCATTTAAACTCGCAGGCAGCTCACCCCCAACGTCGTTTGAAGGTGAGCCCTCAGTGTCTTAACCAGAAATAAGTGCCCAGTACTACGGATCAGGTGATAAATATTGCACTAAAATCGAAACAGTTCATATAAGTCGAATTCTTATAATTGACTAGACCATTAAATGTTGCGCTTATTATTCGATATTTCATCGATCTATGTAGCGCGTTTTATCGCGAAAACAACGATTTACGTTTAAAAAATTATCAATTAAAAATCAACAGAACAATGAAAAAAAAGCTTGCTCTGGCTGAAGCTCGAACCCAGACCTCCTTCTATCCAGGAAGGTGCTTTACCAATTCAGCCACCGAAGCCTCGCCAAGGGCTCTCTCTCATTGCTCTGTTATGCGTCTCGGGGTAAGCCTTTTTTTCAGTGTTCTGTTGATTTTTAATTGACAATTTTTTTACCGTAAATCGTTGTTTGCGCAATAAATCGCTCTACATAGAGCGATGAAATATCGAATATTCAGAATAACATTTGATGGTATAGTCAATTATAATAATTTCACTTATTTGAAATATTTACCATCAAGGCATATACATTCGTACGAAACAGTTCACATCGGTACATGTCAAAGACTTAGAATAGACGATCAGTCGACAAGTATAAAATTACGCGTCCCTGGAAGTAGGAATCGGTTCATACCTTTCATGCTTGATAATAGAGCTGCGAGAAACTTAGTAAAAATAAGCTGATTAGATTAAAAACTCCCAGCAGAGTAAGGTAGTATAATTAATTTAAGAAGAATAGCCCCCCACACTATTTTTACGACGGGCACGATATTTATAACGATACAAGGGAGACCTAAAGTTTTCCATATCATCCTTAATGAGTCTCCGATTAAAGATGGCGGACTACTTAGTCAAAAATTTTGTAAAGACCAACGGGCCAGATTATCGTACTATCACGATCCTATCGCGTTAGATGATGATGTGATAAACACCATTGAATTGTTGAAAAGACCTTAGGAAATTATCTTATTAGAAAAGAAAGAAATTGAGCAAGCCACTCAAAAAATTAAAAAACTAGCTTGAGAAAACCAAACTCCAGCCACTACGGTTGATCCAAATAAAAAATTATACAAGTATGAAAATAAATTCAGACAACTTGATTCTTATGATAAGTGTACTCGTATATCAGAACCACCAAAAAAAATCAGACAAGCCTAGATATAAAAAATTGGGTAATATACAGGTGGATATGCAGTTCCAAGATAAGTATAATAAATTAATTTTGATTGATAGAGGATATAGTCTTAAGACCGATATTTGCCCTGATATTAAAAATAACGAAAATAGTCAGTGTAAATATAGTTACTTACTTGAAGACAAGACTTAATATATTTTATTAAATTAAATTTCTCACTGCGATAACAACACTAAACGATACGATTCTAACTTAGAACACCAGACTAAAGATAAATCATAAGTCTACTATCAAAGCTCGTACCCGTCAAGTTGTACAAATAAGCTTGATAAACACTTGACTAACTAATGGTTATTTGCCGCAAATAGGTCATTTAAATTGAGAAGAACAAGATAGAATTTATAGTTCATTAAAAAAATATTCCGACATCTTCTTACTACCAGGAGAGTCCCTACCTTGTACAAATCTAGTAACACATGAAATTCCGACAGAAAGTAACATCTCTATCAATACCAGACAATACCGCCAACTAACAGCGCATAAAAAAGCTTTGGAGGAACGTAAGAATAAAAAACTTATCGATGAAATCATAGAACCTTCGTCATCACCATATAATTCTCCTGTTTGGATAGTTCTGAAAAAACCAAATAGTTTAGGAAATACAAGATGAATAGTTGTGATTGATTTCAGAAATTTGAATCAAAAAACCTTTAGTGATGCATACCCGATACCAAATATATCTGACATGATGAATCAGTTAGGTCGGTTGAGATACTTTTCAAAGTCAGATTTTGCAAGGAAATGTCTACAAATACCGATGGCTGAACAGGATAAATTCAAAACTGCGTTTACAACACCAAACGGACATTACCAATATAGCTTCATGCTAGAAGGTTTAAAAAATGCGGCAGCTATCTTCCAGCTGTTATTGAATTCAATATTAAGGGACAGACGATATCATAGTCTATGCAAAAAATTTAGTGGATCGTAATAGAAAAGTTAAATTCCTTTTTAATAGGTTACGAGCAGCGAGAATGATTCTTTAGCCAGACAAAGTCAAGTTCGTAATAAAAAAAAGTAATATTCCTCGGGCATATAGTGAGCGAAGAAAAAAATTAAACCCGATGACATGAAGATACAAGCAGTGAAAAAATTGTATACCCCAAAGACTATGACAAATATTAGGCAATTTTTAGGTTTATCCAGTCATTATAAACGTTTAAAAAACATTTTTCGAAAATCAAAAAGCTTTTGTCAGATCTACAAAAGAAAGAAGAAAAATTTAAATGGACTAATGTTCATACAAAAAGCTTTGATACATTGAAGTACTATCTATGAAAATAACCTATGATGCGATTTTCGGATTTTAGTAAATCATTTAATCTAACAACATATGCATCTGATTATGCAACAAAAGCAATTGTTAGTCAAAAACAGAAGAAATCCAACCACACGGTCGCTTATCGTACAGAAACCTTAAATAAAGCCGAGATAAATCATTCATCGACTGAGAAATAATGTTTCGCTGCCTTATATGCAATGCATCATTTCCGCTCTAATTTATTAGGAAATACATTTTTTCTCGTAACCGATAATGAGCTTTTGAATTGAATGCATACTGAAAAATTATCTAGGACAACGTTTAATGCGTTGGAAGATCAGATTTACTGGCTGTAAATATACTTTCCAATATAAACGCGGAAAACTTAACACAAATGTGGATGAACTTTCTAAAAACTTCGTAAGACCATTTTTACATGCAGAAAATGACATAAATTACGGATTACTACTGTTGAGAATAATGATGATCGGTCAAAAAATAATATAGGATAAAAATAAAACAAAACTACAAAAATAAAGAAAAAAAAAGGTAACATCTTAGCCAACAACCGCCAAACCTAAAATAGCGCCAGCAACTTGGAAGTAGGTTATGGAAACAACAAAAACTAGGAGCACGACCAAATCGGGAAAAAATTTACTTTAATTGGCCAGGGATCCAGGATGACCACTTGGATCAACAACAAATATAGAGCCACAAAAATTAGACCATAGTGATATTGCTCAAAGAACTAGAACAACGACTTTGACTCAATTGAAAATCAACATTATCTATCTTCTTGGGTATGAAAAAAGATGCTACAATTATACCACTACGAAACTAAATTTTTTAAAAGTCAATTCTCTAGACACTAAAACAGTTGTAAATCAAGAACGAGCCCCATCAACAGCATATAACAGCGATACAGAAATAAGAAAGGTAGATAATAGAAATAAGACGCAGAATAATTAGCAAATATCCGGTTTGCCAGCAAGAGATACAATAAATATTGACGCAACTCCAAGAACGAGTACAGTCCCAGAAAGTTACTTAAGTGATAGTGAATTAACCTCGAAAGACAATAGACGATTACCTCTATGTGACCCACGCAGATGTGGGTTAAGACAAGAATTAACTGAGACAAATGACATTGACTCAGACATGGACGCTACCAACACAGGAATTAATGTAACTCCTCTATCATCAAGTAAGGATTCTTGCGAGAATATTTCTCACGATGAAGATGGAATTACAGACCGCAATGATAAAATAAGATCCCAAGAAATACAAGAACTATTAGAAAATTTTTATGAAATCCTCCGAGAATTTACAAACAAAACTGTAGTTGACGTTGATAATGCATCTGAACCAACAAATCCAGAGAATATCAACATTACAAGATTTTCTGATGAAGATCAACTAGATCCCGAAATTCAAGAAGTATTGAACGAAATAGATACTTATGGCGCTGAGAATTTTGACGACTCCATACTAGATGATAGAATTATCCAAATACCAAAACGAGCAGAACACCCAATTTGATGAGAAAAAAATTTTACAAAAATATATGACGGACAGTTAACTGTCGATCACCTCACGAATACAGATAAGGGCTCCATTAACTTAAAGTTCACTGACACAGATGACAAGAAAAGACAGAAGATCTAAGGCACCTGACTGAAAACAAATAACGGATCCTCGGATAAACGATAATGAAGATAACAGGACCATAATTAATCATAATAAAAGAACATAAATAGATCGAAGTACTGCACCTAATATTATGCTGTTATCAGATTTATATCTTTTTAAAGCAGTCAATCTATACAAAGCCAAAATGCAAAAGGCTACGTAAGGCCCAGCGATAGTAGTAGAAGTACCTATAATTTCCAAAATAGGCCATAATTATTCAATCACGTAATTACTACTAGATATTGTCTTACATAAAAGAGAGATCATACAGTACATCAGCAAATATTGTGAACCAGTCACATCTGTCTTAAGACTGTTGAGATCGATAGGTGCACTGGGCTTTAATTATTTAAAATAATATAAATAAACGTAGGTTAAATATCAGTAACACCTTACGAAGGAAATAATATACTGTCAAACATTTTTAGTCAAACACATACCGATTTAATAACCTAAGAAAATAATGCAAGAGCTTTTGAATCACTTAAAAGGATATTAATCAGGCGAAATCTAAAAACATTTTGAATCTTAAGAAGGGTAGACCTCACAGACAAATTAGAACCCGAATTATTAACAGTAACATTACCAACAACATTTGATGAAATGCCTATACACATTACCGTCTGTTACGGTAAAGTTGAGTTTTCAAAATCTGAAGAGCGAAAACCCATGATACAAATTCTACATAATAGTTTCATCGCAGGTCATAAGTAAATAGACCAAACTTATCGGTTAAATTAAAGAACGATTTCATCGGCTCGAAATAAGAAGTAATAATCTTAATTATGTACGACAATGCACAAAGTGACAGGAATAGAAACTTTAGGGAATGAAAAATAAAGAACCACTGGTACTTACAGATACGCTCATTGAGGCTTTTGATCAAGTATCCATTGACACTGTTGGCAAATTTAGAATGACAACGAATGACACTTACTGACAGTGAGGTGCAACTGAACTAAATATATCATACTAGTTTCAGTACCTGACTTAAGATCAAGTACGTTGGCTGATGCACTCGTAAAAAATCTTATTTTAGTCTATAAAGCAAATTTAACAGATAGACATGCTACCGTTATGTCAAACTTATTAAAAGGACTTATACGAATCTTAAAAACGAACCATTTACCGACTTCATCATATCATCTGCAAACAAACAAATCACTAGAGCAGAGTTATGCCACCCTGGCTGCTTTTATAAGAATTTATTCTGAAACCTATGATGACCGGGACAATTCGGCCAAATTTTCAGCCTATACTTATAACACGAATTCACATACAGCAACAAAATTTCACACCCTATAAACTTGTATTTGGTATAACTACGCGGTTGCCTTTAAAAATACCGAGAGATGGAAAATTACGAAGTGATCCATCATATTTACAAAGTCCTATTAAGCGACTACAGCATATGAAAATTGCGGCAGAAAACCAACAAATAAAAATGAAAATACGAGTGAAATCAAGATATAGTAAAAAAAAAACATTTAACGGTTAATCCAGGAGTTAACGTACGGGTAAAAATGGAAGTGCGTACCCATAAATATGATCGCTACTATAATGAATTCCTTGAAGTTAAAACAGATTTAGAAGAAAATAATGTATTACTTAAGAATGCAGACGGTTAAATCATACAAAAGTGCGAAGAGAAATGAGAACCAGTTTCACAATAGTATTTCAGCAAGAATAATTTTTTACATGCCTTACAAAGAAAAAACAGCAACTGTAATTATGTTACCCATCTTAAAGATAATATTGCCTGAATATCGCGCAGATCTAAGCTATACCAATTATGGCAACCATAGTAAAGAACCACTGGAAATAGGCCCTGGAATATACTATGAACAAATTGGTAATAGAAAAATTAAAATAGCTTACTAGAAGATACTAATATAGCTTCATATTATAAAATTCATATTGGAACATACACCTACTCCAGGATTAAGTAAAAACTTTAGACGTTATGTTGTACAATTTTATCAACCTAACTGTACTAATTGTATGGAAATTGACTTATGAATAAAAAAATTATGAGATGAGAAAATATTAAAGCAACGGTATTAAACATAATAAATACTGTGGAAACCTATGCGGAAGATAACGTTGTTCCACCTCCTTGCAAAAAAACAAAAATATTGACACATCTTAAAATATTAGAAGGATTGCTAAAGGACTATTTGGCTTAGTCACACAAGATGATATCAATGTTATCAACACTTACGTTGACTATTTGCATGCAGATCTAAAAGAATATAATAAATTGTATAAATAAAACAGAGATATTATTGCAGCTGCATTTCAAGAACTATATAACACTACAAACGCCATAAATCTATTTTAAAACAATATGCTGACATACTAACTTCAGGACCAGATTTGATTACCGACAATAATCTGATACATTTATCAGCTTACCTTAGGAGAACTTAAGCTATTTAGGATCATTTTCTCGTTCCCATAAAGATCTAAATAACATTTTTTATAGTCTACAAAGAGTCCAAGCGCATCCAAAGTTATTTTCTCCCAAAATATTAAGAACAGTAGCCCAGGATGTAAAGAGTCTGACAGAAAGTCTATAATTTGTAGCACTCGTAAAGAATCTTTATGTAAGCCAAATAAACACTCTAAGAAACTAATGTATTCTGCATCAAGATAATAGAATCATGGTAATATTACATGTGCCACTCGTAGATCGAACCCCTAACAATCATTCTACACTACATCCTGTCATGATACCTCAACCTAAACAAAATGGACCTGACTACATAGAACCATCATATCATTACATAGCTGCAGCAGCAGACCATTATTCATATCTACGAATAAACGAAGTCACATTTAATCAATGTGATAAAACGGTGTATGATTATACATGTTTAGCTATGAAACCATCAAAAGAAACCTATTCTGTGAACGAATGTTAGATTCTTTTGCTATTGCGACCTGGATAAGATGTATTTAAATACTGTAAAATTATTTTTTCATTGAAAAGAAAAAGCCAATGGATCTATTAGTTAGGTGATAATTTATGGTATTTAATGTCCAATAATGAACAAATAATCATCATTTGACCTAATAAAATAGATTGACAGGAAAAAGTAAAGGGCGTAGGTCTGTTACAAATCATTGATGGATGCACGGGAAAAGCCCACAGTTTGACTTCATTCAGTGAAAATAAAATTGTTACATAAATTTAGTACACATATCAAGTAGAAGCTAATTGAAATTTGACAGTATCACATGAGCCGTTCAAAGATATTACTGGCATCCATGATACAATAAAATCCATTCGACAACCATATTCTAATTAAGAATCGTGGAAAAGTGAAGAGATAAAGGCACAAGACATAATGACTTAAATGAAAAATTCACGAGGCAACGAACTCAAGGAAAAACAGAACTTCTTTTTCGTCTTGATTCGCAAAATTGTTGAAACTTTTATAGTTATAATTGTAATAGCAAATATTATTAACAGTTCGAATGCTCTCGGAGAGCTAAGAAGCATAGAAATTTTGAAAAATGTGTTAAAAATATTACGATGAAACAACTCAAATCTCGACCAATCGTTAATTCACAAAGCCCTATATTTCCACGTCACGCACCGCAGAAAATAGAAATCGACGCATAGATCATATTAATTTAATCTTTCCAATTACAGGTCCGAAAATGGATTTTAACTCCAACATTGAAACAACATTAAATACAAAAGTTCATATGGCCTATTATTTGTATAAAATTATTTAACAATTAGAAAAATAAAGTACTATTAAAGAAATGCATGTAACTGTTGACTTGCACAATCCAACGCAAAGAGTGATAACTGTAAATTATACGAAGGAATTTGCAGATATGCTCAAAGAAAATAAGATAAAAGAACAATTTAGATGGAAAATAATATCTACTATCATACACTCTAATACATCACAATCGTCAAATTTAGTAAATAACAGCAATAATTAAATACTGAACATAAATCTGAAAATACTTATTTGTCTTTTGCCATGGGATGTAAAAGAAAATAAAAGACGAAAAGTTTTTCCACTATTTTGCACGATTTTGAACCCTGTAATACTGCTATGCCGTCAATAAAACGATCCTAACATTACCTTGCTGTCATTGCATGCAAAATTCGACGGCGCATTCGAGGTTCAGAAATAATGCCGACCTTTGGAAAACTATCGATTTACGAGAGAAAATCAACAGTAGCAGACAATTAACCCGATAAAAGAACCTAACGACTCAGCAGTCTTAACCCTACAATACCATATCAATTACATTACCTTTAGTTTTAAGTTTTAATCTTAAAAGTTGAGGAGTATTTGAAATTTTCCAATCGCATAAAAACACAATATTAAGTATTTATATCATGTGCATTATGTTGCTCATATCTCAAAAGATTATGTGCAATATATCTTTATCGCTTTAAGACATCGCTCAACACAAAATATATATTTCTATAGAATCCAAAAAATATTTACTAGTGCATACTAATATTAATAAGAAAAAAAAATATTATTATTTAGCACAAATATTAGCATCACGTTATAGCACAATAATTTAAAATTATTCCCAAAAGAATGTCATTCATGCACTGTCAATTACAATTGTTATTGTAACGGCTATGATAGGACCAGTAGTCAGAAATAATTTGTGTACCCCTTTAAAAGACCCTCTTTGCATGTCTTCTAGAATTTTATTTATCAATAGCCTACAAATCATTTAGACTATTAACAGCATTTAATACACATAAAACCATATTCATACATACACAAATATTAATTTAATATATTCAAAACAAATTGCTCACTTACGCTTACAGACTACACAATGGAAACCAAACAACAAATCATAGATGTTAAAAATCCGCTGAAAGACGTCGTTTGAATTTATTTATCAAAGGACCATGTATACGTGCCTTAATGGAACATACTCTAAAAGCATATGGAACATTGGAGTCTATAGAAGAGCAACCTTGTGCCTTACTCTACACAAGCTACAAAATAATTTAATAATATCCATTAGATTCAAAAAAAGCAACGGACGTACAAAAAGGCCCTAATGGTATCCATCAATCGTCCTACGACGCAGACCAAACTACAACGAATAATGGATCAAGATGCCAAAGATACCCATTTACTAACATTTGTAAGAGTACATTGCAAAAGAAACCGAAAAAGTGTCCTTCCTAAACAACCGTACTGTGTCAAATATTCCACGAAATTCAAGGAATGTAAATCTTCGCTTAAAAATATTTATTTTTTAAACAAAAAACAAAACCAGGAAGATGTTATTCCCGTACATGTTACCTATGGTAACAAGGAGAAAGCTGAAGATATGCGCCGCACAATTATACACTGTATAACTAAACAGCAAAAGGATCCAGTGGAAAACCGACAACTTTCAAAAACAGAGGATGTCCTGCAAGGTCAATCAATCCAGAAACCAACCAATGCCCTCCCTCAAAAATTATGAGCTAAAAAGCTAGTAATAATGACGAGTGAGGAATAAGCAAGGCTGATAATGACATTTGGCCCTATAAATAATCTCAATTACATGCCACTAGCTAATCATCAGAGTGATGAAAAGATCATGTAAATGGCCTTTGCTACGTATTGTAACATAGAATCAACCATTAAAGCCCTCGACAGATTTAGAAAACATGGAGTCCTATATTCCGTAAATGGAAATTGTGGTAAAACAGAGACGATCATTTACTCTTCCTGTGGAAATCTTATATATAAAGCAGACCAAGTTCACAGTCTCCTCTGCAAAACACAAGAAAATATGCAAAGGACATGCCTAATCAGCAAAAGCAATGTTAGCCTAGTGAAATAGGACTGGCACCATCAACTTTGCCTTGAGATTGAAGTGACAAGTAACCTCAATACCATTAGAAAATTAGTAATAAGGCAGCCAAAAAAACAAAAAAACCTGCCAACGATGACGATTCAAGATGCCAAGAAAAAAAAAAGACCTTCTTGTGTTCAGAAGAATAATAATAGATAAACGGTTATAATATTTATACATAATACAAAAACCAAGTAAAACCTGTGACACTGCACAAATAAACAATATACATACTACTACTACATAATCTTATTTTACATCATAACCTATATTCACACTTTATTCCCTTTTGCACGATCCCCAATATATTTATATTCTTTACTAGTAAGTAGTTTTAAGATTATAATAGTTAATGTTATACATCATTCTATATTATATAGTTATATGAACAAAAGTGAGTTCTAGCCCCGCCCCCCCCCCCCCTGCTACCTACAGCTCCCCCCAGCACTCACCTTCAATATGTTTGTGTTAAGATTTTTCATAATAATCAAAACAACTTTGCTATGCTAATCATGCTATTTAAATTTTTTTAATTATTCCCTAGTCTAGTTGGAAAAAATTGTTCTCCTAATACCTTTAACAAAATAAGATTTGTCTAAAGTTTAATATTATACCATTTATATCTTTACGACATCATTTTATAAATTTCAATTACGATAAACATGAGTATTTAAAACAATTTAGAATGTATACCTGTAAGAATATCAAACAACAACTTTGATATAACAAGTTTTAAGTCTGTACTATATTTTTTCATTTATTATCTACAAATTTTTACAATACATCTAGTAGACAAATTTTGTTCCTAATCACAGAATATTAGAAATTATGCAGTCAAAATATTCTAAACAGTAAGTAGTCTCTTTAGCAAAAAAAAAAAAAAATCAGAAAATTACTAGTTTATGAAAGCTTTCTAAATAGAATGGTATCAATTGTATAAAATGTATAAATAGTGCCAAAAAAATGTAATGAGCATAAATGCATCAAATCGACGGAATTATTGTTTAAATATATGTATAGAGATAAGCTTATATTTATATAATATAGATGTCATGAAATGTATTCAAAAACCTGTACATTTGAAGTATGTTCAATATAGCTTTTATAGTTGTTCTATGAGTATTTTAATTGCATCGTAATTTTAAAGAAGAGAAAATTTCGGGAAAAATTGTAAAAAAAATCGTAAATATCACCATATAACACTAAAGGTTAAACTTCAACCTTAAATAACCACAAAAAGAATGGATTCAGCGAAAAATCATAAAAAAACTTTCTTGAGGAAAGTCAAACTTCCTACAAAAATGTCTATGTGTTATTATATTTCGTTAACAGGCTAAGGTTATAAAAAATTCTAAAGAAACCAAAGAACTTTTTCCATGCAATTTTTTATTTAAAACTTTGGCTGTCGTGAGGAACGGGTTTGTATTATTATTAAGGACAAAAATGTAGCAAAAAGTTATTTTTATTTATTTTTAGCCGATTTAGGACTATCATGAAATTAATTTTTAGAATTTTTCAAATATGAACTACTCTAATATACACATACATATGTATCAAAATTAACATTGAATGACAAAACGAGTCCTTATCAGATTTCAATTAGTAACAATTATTTAATAAATCAGTAAAATTATTTAATGTATTGACTATATTGTTCGAAAAATCTCAATTTATAGGAAGAAAGTAGTGTAGAAATGGATCTGTTTCAATTTGAATTGGAAGCATTTGAAGTTTTAAAAAAGGACATGGACCTATTATTATGCTTCTTAAAAGAAAATTTTCGACGGACATAGAAAAAATTACAGATAGGTTGCAATAGGCAGTCAAAGCAGTTTTTGGTTCGAGCAAAAGAGATAAAGTATAAAGTTTCAATCGAATATTATTTTTACGAACAAAATTATAAGAATGTATTGCACATACGTAGCGGAGATTCGCCTATGAAACAGAAAAAATAGAGGCTGATTCAAAATATGTAGCTGAGTTTATATGCAAAGTCACAAGGATATGTATGAAAATAAGAGGCAGGAAGAGTAGGCAGATTTACAAATATCATGTTGGGCTTAAATGCAAACACACCAGGATGTATATTAGGGTATCCGGTATTCATCGATTTAGACTTTTTGATCGTATACCCTCTGGAATGTCTTCGTTGTATCCTAAGATGATAATCCATACCTTGAAAACCAGAAAAGTTTCGATCTAACACGTGCCCCTAGACGCGATTTGATTTCCTATTTAAATAGCAAAGGATTTTCAAATTTCAACCTTGTTTGATTTTTTTGACCACTTTAAGTATATTTTCTGGATTTTGAAATCATACAATTCAATTATGTGTCACTTGATCTTTAGTAATTGATTTTTCTAGCTTAAAAAAAGCAATTTGAAAAAATTTTACATTTTGGAATTTTTGTTCTTCGAAGGCTTCGAAGGCCAAAATTAAAATTTTTCCATATACTCATATTGAGCTGAAAAAAATCAATAAATCAAGTCTAAGTGATACGTAATTTAATGGTGTTATTTGAAAATCTAGAAGAAAATATTTAAAGTGGTCGAACAAATCAAACTAGGTTGAAGTTTGAAAATCCCATGCTTTTTAAATAAAAATTAAATTGCGTCTAGGGGCCCGTGTTAAATACAAAATTTTGGGGTTTCCAAGGTACAGATTATCATTTCAGAATACAACGCAGAGATCCAGAGGGTATGTGATCAAAACATCAAAATCGGTAAATAACGGACACCCTAATAGATATATAAGGAATAGAGGAAGGAATGCTTAGTCTAGAGTTAGCCATAAGAAAAATAAAAGAAATTAATTTTTTGCACAGAATAAAAATGAACAAGAGAAGATGATCCTATTCATGACTCTTCGAAGAATTAACGGACTTATTTAATAAAAAATATACAAATAGACAACGAAGTTAAAGATATACATGAAAAAGTAGAGGATGGAAAAACGTAGGATTTATCAAAAGAGCAGCAAAGGAAAATAAACTTGAGAAAATAAAAAATAATTTCAGAAATGAAAGGAAGACTTTTATCAATCATAAAATACAGAAAAACTATAGGGTAATTGACAAGTCTATCATCCATAAAATGTAAAAAAAAAAAGAAAAAAACAGAAAGAGAAAAAGAAAGTGAAGAGAAAAACATATAACTAAGTTTCAATGTTTTTAAGAGTAGCCTCTGCAATAGAAAAAAAAAAAATATAAAGCCCATATTGATATGTAAAGAGGAAAAATAAAATAATGATAATATCAATCAGAAATTTCGGATCAGAAGATAATGGAACGATATGCAGGTGGAAGATGACTTATGTGAATGTATAGGATATTTATGTAGATAAATAAGGCACTGCAGGGTTAAGATCAAACGTTCAATCATATGTTATGCGTTATAAATTATAATATTATGTCCATATGAGATTTGAGAATCTTGACGGAAAAAAAAAACTGTAATAATAGAAAGGTTGCCTGAATGCTAAGAACGTATTTTGCTATCTTCTACATATTAGGATGAACACTAGAATGTAAAGTCTACCATTTCACAATGTTTTTTTTTTGTTACTTTCTTGGTTAAAAAAAATCGCTCATTTTTTCTGTACAAGTTTCTTCCGAACACCGTGTCAATAAATCTGTGTATCTAAAAAAATCGTATTGTATCAATAGATTATCAAATTCAACTTGTCTCTTCCTGCCCACCGACCTTAAGAACACGATCAATACAATAAGTCAAGCCTGACTTAAGATCATAGTTTTATTTTGGTCTTAAAAGACTGTAAGAATCAAACTTTTGTCTTTGCCTTGTCTTGTTCTTCTATTAATTAAATAAAAAAACCGACAGAAAGTATTGAGTCTCAGAAAGCCCTTATTTTAACTCATACTCTGAGTCAAATGTATTTTTTGCAATAAACAATAATTTATGACCGCCTCACTTATAGGTCGAATACATACTACCTTTCTTAAACCAACATTGGTTTTAGCGTAAACACCCGAAAATCTGCAGTCCTCTCTTAGTCGAATATGTTGTAAGACATAGCCAATTGATACTCATACGACAGTACAATAACTACAATCATGAATAGCAACAATGACGTTGACCTATATTCTTTAAATTCAATAACTCAAGCAATGCTACTGGGCCATATCAGACATTTAAAATTCACCTAAAATTTAATAACTAAACATAGCCCAAGGTCTAGCCACAAGTAGAAGCGCATCAAGCGAAATGGTAAGGTATACTTTTTTAATGTTTGTGCGACTAAATTTGAAGATTTGTGACTAAATTTTTTGCAGATCCCTATCGTTGAATGAGGAACCCAGCAACTGCAATTTCTAACGGTAATTTTGAATACATTATGTTTCATTGTTATTAAAACAAAAGGCATGCGCGAGATTTTGGCCTCATCAGATGTCAGGAAATCGTCGAATCGTTTTAGTTTTTTGGGAGGTTGGCACGCAGAGCGCGCAGAAACCGTGAGGCCCCACTTTTGCATACATGTATGCCTTATTATTATTAAAGTTTAATTTTGGTTAAGAAACTATAGAAAAATAAGTTACAATAAAATTAAAGCTATTTATTATCTGCTTCTTTTTCAACTACAAGGTAATGATTAGCAGTTTATTATAAATAACATATTACAATTCATTATTATTAATATGCTAACCTTTAATAATTATACATGTATTTCATGACTATTCTTTTTCCTCTTACTCACTCCGTGTATGATTTAATTCAATAATTAAACATAAGCCAATTTTGGAGTGTATATTTCTTTATTTC